>OVAY01000005.1:0-53248 GCA_900406395.1 Kernera saxatilis
TGAGGGTAAGTGGCAAGGACAAGCTAACGGCATGTACTCCACAATTTTTGTCTTTGTCACCGTTCTCTGTTTTTTATACAAAATCAATCAATATTTATCTCCATCATTCTTTCCAACAATCTGCTTTCCATAACGCCTCCATTTTACTACTCAATGTATCTATCTGCAGCAAATAAATCAAAAATCAAGATAAAAACGGCTCAACAAATTGACAGTGAATTGTTGTCACTCACATTGCCGTTATTGCTCCTAATAACATTTTGATCAGCTTGAGAGATAGGATGGACAAAAGAAGTTAGCTTTTGCCATTTTCTAAATCACGTTTACACAAACCTCTTCGGAAACTCCTTCATCAAACTTCTCCAACTCTCACATTCAATGCGGAATGCTAAAGATTTTTTGCCTGTCAAGCAATTAACCCGATCTTCAGATAGAGAATAAAGTTTTGGCTTTTAAAATTTCACTCAAGAATTTCATCAAACAAATAATATGCATTACTTGAAAGTTGAAACTGAACCTTGTTCGTCTTATTCCACAATCCACTGGTAAGGTCGATCTGGATGCATGAAAGAATTCAAGCAAACCTCTCTTCGACATGAAGCAAACCCAAATTCAAGGTATAGGTTTCCATCACGTTTCTCAATTCGTTCGTCGTGTCAAAAATATATACCTACAAAACAGATTGAGAATGGCTACAATGGTTTGCAAGAATTATAAGCATATCGATGAAAATATTACGAAAGGTGAGAAGACGGTCAATGGATGAAATTAAGTTGTTTAAATCGAATAATAAATAAGAAAGAAAGGAGATAAATTAACATCCAAAAATGCTTTGGAATTACCATTGTTATGATGGAAAATTAAATTCATTTTGACATCCTTTGATTTTGAAGAAAGGTGACGAAGAGGCAGGAAACGTAACGTATCTGGTCGTCTTTCTCATTTACTTTTTTTTTTTTTTTTGAAAATATTTTTTATTATTTTTTATTTTCTAATACTCCTATATGTTTTTATAATTTTATTTATTTACAAAGAAAAATAAAAATCTCATTATTAGTGATTTACTATATGAAATAGTAATCTCACAAATTGGTGAGTTGATAAATATTTTTTTTATCATCTCTGTAATATAGAATTGAAGACCAAGCTTTCTTTGTATTAGTAGAAGTCACTCAATATCTCTTTTTGAATATAAAAATAAATGGATTTTAAAAAAAAATTGGACTATTCCCTTCTTTGCTTCCAAATCTTACGGANCAAATCTTACGGATTGGTTATTGACTTATTAGATGAAACAATGATAGATAATTAGACAAAGAACACTTAGGAAGAAGTATATATGTTATTATATAGAGAATTAAAGGAAATAAAGAAAGCTCAAACCTTATAAAAAGTCTTTTTCAAAAAAAAAACCTTATAAAAAGTAAAGAATAAAATGAAGACGATGACCTGTACTTTGTTTAATCCTTGGTTTTGTGGGTTGGTAAACTTCTTTTAAGGCTTATCAAAATCCNTCAAAATCCAATCTGACCTATAGATTTGGTATTAATGTTTTTACTATACAACCTTTTTGCTTCAGCCGCCAGTTGTATCGGTATACAGAAGATTATAGAATAATAATATAAAAGTAACTGAAACATTCCCCTTCTCTTTAAAGAGAACAGAAACACCCAGCTGCAAACTTTTCGCCGGAAGAATTCCAAGTCAAGTTCAAGTATCTCTAGATATACATCAACCTCGAGATTAAGAATGATTATCAGACAGATTCTAAGATACAAAATCAATATTTGTACCTCCTAGCACGCTTCACATCAGTAGGATCTCCATTATCTGTTGTTTCAGCTGGTGAATTTGCTCCTGAAACCTGTAGGAGATTGAATTTGCTCCTGATTTTTGAATAACCTCTATGTGATTCAAGGTATTTCGGTATTCACATACCACAAAGATTCAGCGATCAAAAAAGGATGCCAATCAACAACATCCACAGCCCTCAGAACTTGAGCTAAGCAGGTGGATTCATGCATACAAAGAGATATATCATTTAAATCTTTATCCAAATCAGAAGAAGAAAAACAGAGATACAATAATTACAGGGAGACNTTTATCTAAATCAGAAGAAGAAAAACAGAGATACAATAATTACAGGGAGACGGATATAATCCCGTATGTACATCTTCATATGATTTTTTCACGAAAGAATGTACCAAAAGGAAGTGATCATTTTGGTGAATGAAATTCTCACATATCAAAATAAATCCTTTAATAATTCAAACTCGAAAGACTTGCAAAATCTATTCGTTAAGGATCGAACTTGCTGTGACAAAACCCTACAACATCATGATTCCTTCATAATCTAATCCTATGTTTTCTAGATTCGATCAAAAGATCTTGAATATTGAACGGAGACAGATGAAATTTTGTGTTTTTGTTTAAGTATAAATTTAATTTTTTTTTTTAAACTGATGTTTCATTGAGAGAAGTGCTGATGTGTCATCTCCTTGTGAGACACAACTGAACTTTTATATAATAGATTGGGATTGGGAAGAGAGAAGGAAACATAAAATGAAAATCTACTATTTTGTGCCACCGGACCGGAGACTTTAAAAAAGTCGCGGCTTAGCAAATCACACAAAAGAAGAGAGTTCTATCACTTTTAAAACAAGACAGACCCAAGCCCATGGGCTTCTTTTATTTGTGTCTGATAACCAACTATATCGTCAACGTGATGTAGCACCACTTTTCACCGGAGCTGTAAAACTCGGCGGATGTTATCGGAGGCTACGTCTTTAACTTTACCGGCAGCTTCTGCATTGCAACGTAGCTTCGGTTTGATCGAAAACCTAGGCATGGGCAAACTGCTCGGCGGAGGAGATAATAGCATGATCGCTGGACCGGGATACCCATCAAATCCTTTCGGAAAATCACCCGGATGGTTAGACCAGACCGGAACCGAACCGGTTCGAGTCAGTCTCGGTACGGATTCAACGTACTCTGCTTTCTTCTGCTGTGTTTCAGACATTGCTCTTGTCTGAGCGCCAGGGAGAGTAGAGGTATTAAGACGTGGCCGAGAACTGTTGACGCGTTGCAGAGGGAGAGTGGAGCTGTTGACACGTGGAGGAGGGAGAAGAGGAGGCTGCGAGTAATTAGGCGGCGGCGGAGGATGCGCCGGCGAAGATCCCCAAGATGACGTCGGATTAATCGGAAGAGCCAAACTTCCTCCTGATCTTGAAAGCGAACCACGAGAACTCCTTCTTTTAGGGTTCTTGAATGGTTTCAAACCCGAAACCTGTTTACCCGGTGAACGTTGCATAGATATTGTTTCCATTGATTAAAATTTTGAAACTTTTGATTTAAAAAAAAAAAAACTTATTTTATGAAGATTTAAAACAAAGGGAAAACAGGGAAAGATTTTTTTATATACGTTTAATTAAATGGCGATGATCTACAAAATAAAACGATCGAAGGCCCTTTAATTCTCAAGGTTAATGAAAGAAAGAAAAAAAACGAAGAGTTATTAAAACATGCCAATATTCAAACTTCCAATACAGGATCCAAAGGATCGTTCGAGAATATAAAAACTCTCTTAAGAACCCTAACCTCGAGAGAGGACAGATGTTGTAAGGCACGGCTGTTTCCTTTTTATAAACGAAAACCACCAATAATAATAATGCGTATATTTTAAAGTATTTATGTGTTTTAGACTTAAAAATATCGCAGTTAATATTATGGCTTTAATTAAGTTTACATACCAATTGCACAATACAGTACAAGTCCCGAGAAACGCTGTAGGACGGTCACCGCCGATTGAATCTGAACCGTTGGATCATGAAATAAGTATTACAATAGCCGGTAAGAGAATCTGAGCCGTGTGATTAGGGATCTGCTCTATGGTAGATCTTGACCATACACGTCTGTATCATCGGTGGCTTTCTTCCTTGATGACCTCACGTGGAAGGAAAGCCTGGGTCCCAGACAATTCCCTCGCCGTAGATCTTAACCACGTGGCATCATGCCAGCCATTCATCGTTGTCGTGAGGATTTCCAGAATAGGATTGGTCGGTCTTCATGCATCGTTTGCATGTGCCTGCCATAAAAATAATACCAAAGGAAGAAGATATCGAATAGTTTATTTTATATGGTGGACATTATAATAGAACTAGCATCGAGGATATCACTATACGGTATATTGTCTATTGCGTAAAGATCAATTTTTTAGAAAAATTATATAATATTTACTTGTAATACAAATGAGGGGTTACGATTTGAGAGATTGAGCCTCGAAATCGAATAAACTAATTAATAAAACATTGTCATTTTCTTAATGTTACCATTCGAACGATTGAACCAATCGGCACTAGGAACCGAATCTTTGAGAAAAGAGAAAATTCACAGCTGACGGCTAACATTACTTTAAAAAAAAAACCCATTTAACAACCTATAATTGTCTTAGTACAGTACTACAAAAAAAAAAAAAAAATTTTTTGTCTTAGTACAGTTGTGAATTCGTCGATCTACCATTTTTACCGAATATTCACATTATGATTGTAAGTACCAACATCTTAAATAACAAAAAAAGACAGAATTTTTCCACAAACTTTAAAAGACTTGTCTAGAGATATCAATTCATAATCTTATGGTTAGATAGAAAAAAACAACATTCTATTAAAACAAAATATTTATGACAGATGCATAAAAGATGATCATTTCTTTCCAGCACTCAAATCTGGAATATTAAACAACATATTTTCAACTCACTGAATTAACAGCAAGTGGATTTTTTAAAAAGTTACACATAGTATCCCTATATTATATGTCGATGTGTTTAATTTGGAACACAAAAAGATATAAAATGAATATCATATGTATGTATGTATGTACATATATTTTACTATCGGTGGTTGCTCGAAAGTCTTTTTTTTACTTGTTTTGGGATGATCGTTGGTAGGTGTGGTTACTCTTTACTTTTCATCCTTTCGTCTCACATATAAATATTTTTAAATACATTACAGCGTGTTTGGTAGAAGTAGAACTTTGGTTCTATTTGTTGACAATTCATTTTTTCAACCAAACAAATCAAAATTTAACGCAAATTGCACTTAAGTCCAACATAAGCTGTAATATCTATTATATATATATATATATATTGGTATAAATAACACACACAAACTGCATATTACATATATATATATATCATATACTACTTATAATCAAAATTTAAGACTCCAACCCAGCATAAGTATATATATATTGGTATAAATAACACACACAAACTGCATATTACATATATATATATATCATATACTACTTATAATCAAAATTTAAGACTCCAACCCAGCATAAGTATATATATATTGGTATAAATAACACACACAAACTGCATATTACATATATATATATATCATATACTACTTATAATCAAAATTTAAGACTCCAACCCAGCATAAGTATATATATATTGGTATAAATAACACACACAAACTGCATATTACATATATATATATATCATATACTACTTATAATCAAAATTTAAGACTCCAACCCAGCATAAGTATATATATATTGGTATAAATAACACACACAAACTGCATATTACATATATATATATATCATATACTACTTATAATCAAAATTTAAGACTCCAACCCAGCATAAGTAGCTCTTATGTTATCAACGAGTCTTTTGAGCCTAATCAACAAAAAAAAAGAGTCTTTTGATGAGGAGAGGTTGAACCATTAGATGCTTAACATTAAAACTAAAAATGGTTGAACCATTAGTTCGGATTTTGTTAGCAAAAGATGATTTATGCATCATACATGTATTATCAATGGTGGAATTTCGGATCGAAGGAGCTGATAGATCAAAAGTTTAAAATTTTATTTTTAATTATAAAAAGGAAAAGAAAAAAGAGCAAAGAAAAATCAAGACTTTGAATCTTTAGTACTTTTAAACTTTGTATACATTTTCTTTTATTATAATATGTAGTCTAATTGTTTTTTGTTTACCAACGTTTAACCGTGCTACTATATATACCTGATATTATTCTTATATTTATGAGATCAAATTACTCGGTTTTCATTTTTTTTTTGTTCCGTTTCTTGTTCTCTTATTCGATGACATATTTCCCTCATTTACTTTTTATCCCATTCTTCACCAAAAATTCAAAAATTCCCCACACTTACATAGCTGTTAGCTAGGGTTTATGTGGAGTTTCCACGAGGGTGGCATTGCTACTTTTGGAGTCGCCTTTAGCGGATGACGTGGTCCACTATGATTATTATTACTTTGTGCACCGACCATATCTAAGGCCACGCAATTCACTTTCTATACTCCAATACCCTTGTTTTGTTTTTAGATCTACTTTTTTAATAATCATTCGCACTAAGACATATTTTATATATTCACTACTATTTATATATATATATATATATATATATATATATATATATAGTATATTATGGATATGTTTT
Source organism: Kernera saxatilis (assembly GCA_900406395.1). Classification (NCBI taxonomy): domain Eukaryota; kingdom Viridiplantae; phylum Streptophyta; class Magnoliopsida; order Brassicales; family Brassicaceae; genus Kernera; species Kernera saxatilis. The sequence continues at coordinate 6,468 of OVAY01000005.1, forward strand.
CGTTTGAATGTCGAATTCTTTAATCTCATAAGATCATTCTGTATAGGATTTCACATATATACAGATAAAAGAATAAATTAAAGATCGTTCTGTAATCCATCTTATATGGATGTAACCTATAAGATCATTCTTTATCTCTAGCTAGGATATTGACAATAATACGTTGTATCCGCCTATGCGGTGAGACATTTGTTAATTAGCAGCGATGCAGGTAGTATTTTTCCTTTAGTTTCGAACCTTAATTAGGATCAAATCTTTATACATATTAACCATATGTTTAAATTGCTGACGTATAACACGAATAAATCAAAACAAATTGGTTATAAGTTCTTAATATAACGTTCATCGATTATCGAACTTTAAATATTTCCTCATAAGAAAAACACACAATTAGGTATATGATATCTAATTATCTCTTTCTTTTTAATAAACGAGAGATCATTTCGGATTAAATCTCATGACACATCTAATTGTTGGTCGTTACATCAGGTACCAAAATAACATTTTCTATGATCCATTTAAGTATACATGAATAGATGATAACGGAAAGGCTTTTCCATCAATGGGCTGTGTACTTCGGCCTTCGGGGCATATATTATCTTAAGGCTTACACATTCATCCAAGTTTTTAATCCAATTAATAAAACAATGTATCTTAATTAACACTACAACAACAAAAAAAAGATAGTGGGAAACGAGTAGAAAATGTTACATAGAATGTATCAAAAGAGAAGATTAACAAGTAAGGAAGGGAAGGAGAAGTAGAAAATGTTACATAGAATGTATCAAATGATAATGAACTAGACAATCTGATAGCCTGACAATAAAGCCCTTATTTGTCGATGCCAGTGAAACAACTATAAAATCGCAGCCAAACAAATGGATGTTACAGAGAGAGAGAGTCCGTACACAACGCTCTTGAATATTTCTTTAACAAAAAAAAAACGCTCTTGAATATTTCCTATTCGAAACCGTTTTTTTTTTAAGTCTCTGATCAATTTCTCTTAAGTGAATGAAAGAAGGAGTAAAATAGTAATGTGAGTATGTTTTTGGGGATTTCTCCTTCTCTAACGTAAATCCATGGGCAAATCAATATTATTAATTGATATTTAACTCCCCCAATTAATGCGATTTCCTCTTTCATTTTGGTTTCGTGGTTTTTGTAAGAAAGGAGAAATACGTAGAGTTTTTTTTTTCTTTCAAGGAGATTTGGATTTGATGAGAAATGGGAATAATCAGCACAATATTGGGTGCGATTGGTTTCGGATTCGGAACAACGATCGGAGTCGTAATCGGTTACTACTTGTTCTTCTATTTCCAGTCTACTGATGTCCAGGCATCTTCCAATCTTTTTTCTCAAATCTTTTTATTTAATCATCCATTCTTGTTTGTTCCATTCCGTATGATTTTTTCCCGTTAGAATTACATATACTTCTTTGAATAGTTTAATTAATTTTGCATGCAGAATATCATACGATCACTTATTTGGTTCTTTTTTTTTTCTTTTTTTGTGTGTGTGTGTATTGATCGATTGATAAATTCAATCGTTGCATTTCGGATTAATTAAAAAATCGTTCAAATTTTGAAGTTGAGCTCTCAGGATTCTAATAATATAATGTTCTTTTTAAAAAAAAAATCTTACTATGTTCTTCTTGGTTAGACAAAAAAAGAGTTTATTGGTTAATTTGTTGCCGTTTATTTGTTCAATATTTGGTCAGGATCCTGAGATCAAGCCACTGGTGGAGTTAGATTCAGAGACTATAGCAAAAATGTTTCCTGAAATACCTCTGTGGGTGAAAAATCCTGATTTTGATCGTGTATGTGTATCTACTTCCTTTTTATTAAATGGTAATATATATTATGGTCTGATAATTTGTAACAAAAAGTCTCTGTGTTCTCTTTGAAGATTGACTGGCTTAACAAGCTCATTGGCCATATGTGGCCTTATCTGGACAAGGTAAAGTCTTTCTTATCAGCTTCTTAGCTTTCATGTTTTTTTTAGTCTTTGATCTTCAATAACTGTGAAACAATCTTTCTTGTAATGTTTATTTCAGGCTATTTGTAAGATGGCCAAGTCAATTGCAAAACCCATTATTGCTGAGCAAATTCCAAATTACAAAATCGACTCGGTTGAATTTGAAATGCTCACTTTGGGTTCATTACCACCAACTTTCCAAGGTTTCTCCTTGTGTTATTGACACTCATAGATAGACAAGTCTTGTTCTTCATATATATTCTTCTTCCTTTTGGGAAAAATGTTTGGTTTGATTCTCACTATCATTTGCAGGAATGAAAGTTTATGCAACTGATGACAAAGAATTGATCATGGAGCTGTCAGTGAAGTGGGCAGGGAACCCTAATATCATTGTTGCAGCAAAAGCATTTGGGTTAAAAGCCACCGTTCAGGTAAGTTTTCGATCGCCGAATCGCCGAGAAGATAAATAATGTTTTTCTGATTCCTTGCAAGATTGTATCATCAGGTAGTTGATTTGCAAGTTTATGCTACTCCAAGGATTACTCTGAAGCCACTAGTCCCATCTTTCCCCTGTTTTGCTAACATATTTGTCTCTCTTATGGATAAGGTATAGCCTGAAAAGGATCAAACTTTTTTGTATAATACCTTAAAACACATAGAGAGTCTAAAATGTGATTTCTTCTGCAGCCGCAAGTCGATTTTGGACTAAAGTTATTAGGTGCAGATGTAATGGCGATTCCTGGCTTATACCGGTTTGTCCAGGTATGACGTTTTGAAAGCTGTTTCTTTACCTTCTTATCTAAACAAACATTCTTGTTCGGACATGAAACTCTGTAAGTACCGTTTCTTGTGTTCCTTTCTTGTTGTAGGAACTCATTAAAGATCAGGTTGCAAACATGTACCTATGGCCAAAGACTTTAAATGTACAAATAATGGATCCTTCTAAGTAAGTCTTTTTCTTTAAATATCTCTTCTTCTGCTACTATTGAGTATTTGCTAAATATTTCATGACCTGCAGCGCAATGAAGAAACCTGTTGGATTGCTTAATGTGAAAGTCATAAAGGCAATAAAGCTTAAAAAGAAAGATCTTCTGGGTGGATCAGACCCTTATGTGAAACTAACACTCTCTGGAGACAAAGTTCCTGGCAAGAAGACAGTTGTTAGACACAGCAATCTAAATCCTGAGTGGAACGAAGAATTCGATTTAGTTGTCAAAGAACCAGAGAGCCAAGAATTGCAGCTCATTGTTTATGATTGGGAACAGGTAAACAACAACTCTTTATGAATTGGCTTGTTACCGAAATTCGCCTTTTCGATAATACCTCATTTGACTGTCTTCTTGACCAATTTCAGGTTGGTAAACATGATAAAATAGGAATGAATGTGATTCCACTTAAAGACCTTACTCCTGAGGAACCAAAACTCATGACACTCGAGCTCTTAAAATCCATGGAACCAAACGAGCCAGTTAGCGAGAAATCGCGTGGACAGCTCGTCGTGGAGGTTGAGTATAAACCCTTTAAAGAAGATGAAATTCCAGACAACGTTGATGATCCAAATGCAGTAGAGAAAGCACCCGAAGGCACACCGTCTGGTGGTGGATTACTTGTGGTTATTGTTCACGAAGCCGAAGATTTAGAAGGGAAATATCACACAAATCCCTCTGTTCGTTTGCTGTTCAAAGGAGAAGAGCGTAAAACAAAGGTACAAAAAAATTCTCTTTAACTCAAATGAGAACTTGCATCTTTACATTAGACAAAAGAACTCAAATTTGGGTTTTTTAAACACATTTGATTTGATTTTCACAGCGTGTGAAGAAAAACAGAGAGCCGAGATGGGATGAAGATTTTCAGTTTCCATTAGATGAGCCTCCCATAAACGATAAGCTCCATGTTGAAGTCATAAGTACTTCTTCACGAATGGGTTTAATTCATCCTAAGGTATAGCCAAAACCAGATCTTTTTGAATCCCTTTCGAAATCAGATCTTTGAGCAAGCAAGAAGAAACATTTGATTGGTTTTTCTTTATCAGGAAACTCTTGGGTACGTGGTGATAAATCTTGGAGATGTTGTGAGTAACCGGAGAATCAACGACAAGTATCATCTGATTGATTCCAAGAATGGTCGGATTCAGATTGAGCTTCAGTGGAGAACTTCTTCTTGAGGCCAAAGGTTCGTTTTTTCTTCTCCTAGGGCTCACGAAAGAATACTTTTTGGGTTTCGAAATCCTTGCACTGTACGTAAAGTCTCTAGATTCGATAAACTATTATTTGTTACTAGCTGCTATGACTTGATTTTAAGCATAATGGGCCTATACAAACATAATGGGCTCAAGTAAGCCTTAATTCAATGGGTTTCATGGGAATTACTGGGCCAATTGTTTTGATTTTGTTTTTCTTTTGCAATTTTAATTTATTTCTTCGGACATATTAACAAAATTTTCTGATTTATTTCATAGCATACTGAACAAGGGAAATAGCGATCGCGTTTAAGTTTTGGAGATTTTTGTTTTCATTTATGATTCACCGAATTCTTGTTATTAATTTAATGATTATGTCCAAAAATTATATTTTTGAAAAAGAAGGAATTGGAGTTAGTTAATAAAGAAGAGTGGGATGGTTAATGGTTGGTGAATAGTTGGTAGGGACGAGGAAGGGCATGTAGTGAAGCGTAACTTGTTTGATATAATGATTTGGTTAACTCATACCTTCTCCACTTTCTCTTCTATTTTTCTTTGATAATTCCGCAATTATTTCCTCTAATCTCTCTGATTCGTTTTTCTACTTACACACACAAATCAGTTTCAAATATCGTAAGTAAAGAATATGAGTGGTTAAACGGGAATTGTTTTCTAAAATGTCACTTCTGTTCTGTACAATGTACTACGATCATTGTTTTTTTTTTTTTAATATCAAAATTAAATTTGATAAAATATATTTTTACTTAAATAATTTTGGATTTGTTTATATTTTTTTTATAATTTAAATGTTCATAATTAAAAATCGATAGACATTTTTATATTAAATATAATAATTTGGAGATACAAATTACGTTTTTTCCAAATATATAAATATTGTTTTTGTCAGCAAATACAGACTTTTTTTTGTTGTCAACAAAATATGTGCTATTACTTTTTTTTTTCCTTTAAATCATAATTCAATTCGTTGACAAAAAGACATGATCAAATTTAAAAAATATGGAATGAAAAAACTCAAAATAAACACATGATGCCAATTAGCTACTAATTATGATTCATTAAATTTAACAACGAAGCTACCGTCTGTTGTGATTATGATTTATGATTAGGTGATGGGACAATCAATGACGTGGTGAATCGTTACTGGTTGATTTTAGTTAGAGTTGGACACGTCCCATTGGATTCTCGTCGCCTATGTTTCGTAATTCGAAGGGAATTGAAAATAACAAAAATAAGGATTTAATATTTGGGACTCATAAAAAAAAAAAAGATATATAGGAATCGTGCCATAACACTAAGTGGCACAATCTTGATGAATCCAATGATTATATAGATTTCATTCTTGCCGCTCCATATTTTGTTATACTATAAAGTCTCTCGTATGCATTTTATCTGATTTTTTTGGCTATGCTATAATCTCTCTCGTAGATCATTTTAATTTACCACCGTCAAAATTAAAAATACACAAGAGACTTACCAATTATTTTTTCATCCCAAAAAATATATTTTTTAAGATTGGGCAGACTATATCTCCTCGATATATTGATTTAGATAACTTCAGCCTGTTTATGAAGTTTATGAGTCTTATTTCCAATACAGGATACAGGAATTCAAGTTCGATAACTAAAAGTTTATTCTAAGAAAATGTTTAGTTTGAGACATTATTTTTTATTTTTTTATTTTTTAGACAACTTGAGACGTTAGAATGTTTACCAACTATTATTTGCACGATGATATAAATTTATAGATATAAGATTAAAATAAGAGGACAACTTTAGTTGTTGTTTAGGTGAATTGACAAACTTCTAGAGAGTAGAGACTCTATATTTTAGAAACAAAAATCAACGCGATCATATTTTGGTTTAATTTTTTACCATCTTAAACATAAAAATAATACAAATTTAGCTTATCGGTAGGTGCCAAGAGGATTAGACGGATTAGCAACTTAATTTACCAATACTGATTGGTTGGAGTTTAAATAGTCAAACTTCAGTAGATTTCACAATTTGATTTTTATTAAAACTGTGAATGTGGAACGAATGCTATGAGTTGGTTAAGTATTATGCGAGTAAATAATAAATACGTAGAAGTTTGGGAATATATCATGCGAGTATATATAACAAAAATAAAAATTGAAAGAACCTGAAAATTCAATAAATAAAGCGTGTGGTAAATATATTCCGAAACGAAGAGATAATACAAAACATTCATGGCATTTGTAGTTTTCTTGTTTTTTAAAAACGGATAGAGATCCTCATTTCAAAATTCAAATCCGTGTCATAAAAGAAAGGGAAAGAGATTTCAAAATTTGAAAAAGAAAAAACAAACACAAAATACGTGGTGAAAATATAAAGTAATAATTTAAAAATAATAGTAGGGGTGACTGTCTATGATAAGGAGGTGTTTGGTGTAGCATTAGCTGGCACATAGTTGTATTTGTATTACTCTGTCTTTAGTCTATAGGCTCATCTCAAAGTCATATCAATCAACCGCCAAAAAAAGCATCTTCTTCTATCTCTCATCGATTTCGCTTTGCCATTTTTGAAATTTGTTCCGTTTCTGCAATTTGTGGCTTCTCGGATTCACAAGCTTGCGAGTTCGAACTTGTGTTAGGTTTGATTCTTAGGAATGTGGAGGATTTGAGGAAGAAGCACAAAGGGGATTTTGTGGGTTTTCGATCCGGCGGCGTTTTCTGCGGCGGAGATGAGTGTGTCAAGGTTCATAAAGTGCGTTACAGTCGGAGATGGTGCCGTCGGAAAAACCTGCATGCTGATTTCTTACACCAGCAACACTTTCCCCACAGTAATTTCCCTCTCTTTTTTTTTTCTTCTGTTTCTAATTTCTATTTTTGTTTGAGCTCGTCGCAAGAGGAGATTCGCGATCCGGAACTTTGTTGGAAAATGGATTTAGGAGATTGTAAGCTAATATTCGCCAAAAATTATTTCTAAAAGTGGACAATGTTTTGTTTCCAAGATCATGAGCAATTTCATCTGACATTATTCAAATTCGGTGTAGACTGCAAATTTAGGTCATCTCATACGAAACCGAAGTTTGGAATTGGAAAATCATGTCTTGTATTATGATCTTTCTACAATCTAATTCGATCAATTTCGTCAGAATTTCGTGATTCCGGGGATCTAGTATTTTTCTTTGTTTTCATATTCGAGAGTCTAGACCAAAGCGTTGATCTTATACAAGATGATGTTAACGTAAATCTGTGAATTGTGATCGATTTTCAGGACTATGTTCCAACGGTTTTCGACAACTTCAGTGCTAATGTGGTTGTAGATGGGAACACAGTCAATCTTGGATTGTGGGACACAGCCGGTAAATCTTTCGAAAACCAGTTCACCGTTGGAATTGTCTTTTGTTTCGGGTTTGACTTGGTTTGTTTTTGGGGTCTGAAACAGGTCAAGAAGACTACAACAGGCTACGACCTCTGAGTTACCGTGGTGCAGATGTTTTCATTCTTGCTTTCTCTCTGATCAGCAAGGCTAGCTATGAGAATATTGCCAAGAAGGTTTGGCTCTTTTGTTAATAATCCAATAAACTTGTGATGAGTGAAAAAACTTAAGTCTAATTTGGTTTTGTTCCATATATGCTCCTCTCTCAGTGGATTCCTGAACTCAGGCATTATGCTCCCGGTGTTCCCATTATCCTCGTTGGAACGAAACTCGGTAATCAAAATCTTTCCTGATTGAACTGATTTTTGCTATTGTTTTGACCGAAAGATCTGTGGTTATGTTCCTACAAATCCTGCGACTCCAAAAAGGTTTTAAGTTTTCTTACAAAATTTTGGTATTTGCAGACCTTCGAGATGACAAGCAATTCTTCATAGATCATCCCGGTGCAGTGCCAATTACTACAAACCAGGTACTTAATTCTTTTAAAAGGGTTAGTCTCGCCATGATTGCCAGTTCTTGATGAAATATGGTCTAATTGACTGATGCAGGGAGAGGAACTGAAGAAACTGATTGGATCTGCGGTCTACATTGAATGTAGTTCAAAGACACAGCAGGTAAACATAAAAATCGCTTGTCCTTGTTCTTACTGTTTGCATAGACTCTTTGCTAAGAGGCTGAAGTTATTGGTTTTTTCTTTTGGGGACTCCGCAGAATGTGAAGGCAGTGTTTGATGCAGCCATAAAAGTGGTGCTTCAGCCACCAAAGCAAAAGAAGAAGAAAAAGAACAAGAACCGTTGTGCGTTCTTGTGATAAAAAAATCTCAAAAACTAGGTAAACAACTAAAAAGAAGATGAAGATGATTTCGACTATTTGATTCGTCCCCATTTTAATATGACAATTCCGACGTGAAGGACATTTCGAGTAGCTTTTTGTATAGTTGCTAAAACAAGCTGTGTTGTTGTGTCTTTTACTCTTTGCTGGTGAATCTTTTGAATTCACAGTGTGTTCTACTATTGCTATGTAGACTAATCTCTCTCTCTTCTCTTTTGTTCTTGATGGGGATTATTTTGTATTGACATATGCATCTAAATTAATATTGCAGTTGTTTTTAAGCTGCTGTTTTCTGCTTTTGTCCTCAATTGTAAATGCAAGTGATCAGATTGAGAAACATGATATGAGCCTAGTTGGGATCTTTACCCCATTGTTTTCCCGCACATTCAAGAAGAAAGCCAACAAGAAAACAGATAGCAACTGGACAACTCAATGATGTCAGGATAGGACTATTGAATGGAGCCAGCGTTTGCAAAATGGGAAAAAGATGTGTCAAAAATACAGAGATCGTTCAAGTATTATAGATCACTGTGATGGTTACAATCAGTGGAACTGTACAAGCCTAAGGGGTAAGACTAAGCTAAGAAAGAACAAAATAATTTGGGGTCCTAAAACGGGACAGTATATGGTAATGAATAAATTCCAACTTCAGACAAAAACCGAGCTCTAGGAAAAGAGTAATCTCCTGAAATCTGCAAGTTTATGGTCATGTCTTCATCATTATTAATAGAAGCTTTAGTAGAAGCATTCTCTTGCCGTCTTGTACCAAAAAGCCAGTCATCGTCTTCCTCCATTGAAATGCAGGGAGGAACCCATTCATCAAACAATGAATTATACCGAGATTCTTTGCTTGTCTTATGTTTCTTTCTCTTCTTTGATCCAGAAGGAATTGCAGTCTTGTCACTCCCGAGAGTAGATGAGGGCAGATTCTTATCAAGATCACAGGACTTTGAAACTGAGACAGAACTTGATATTTCGCTCGGTCTCTCGGTCCTTGAAGTGGAGCAAACAGGGTCCTCTTGAGGTACAACCTCAGCTTCTTTCGGTTTCTTGAAGACAAAACGTATCCGTAGTGGATTACCAGCTACAGGCGTAGCTGCAGATGATCCTAATATCAGTACACGTAACAGGATTCAAGAATCAAAATAAATCTTGCCCCAAGAAGAAAATATACAAACCTTTGATATTACTCTCAACACCAGGAGAAGCTTCCCTTCTTCTCTTCTTACTGTTCTGGCTACCATCAGACAAATACCCAACATGGTGATGTTGCTCATGCTCTTCTGTCAAGCAACTCTTCTCAAGAAGTTCAGATTCATCCGAGACTTGCTTGGTTGGGAAACATAGCTGTTTAAGGGATTTCTCATTCTTTTGTTTCTTATCTTTCTTTTGTTTCTTTTTCTCCTTCTTCTCTTTCCGATGCGCCTTTTTAGAAGCGACTATTTGTCTTTCGATCTTTATAATCCATCAGAATAAAGGATTTAGACTAGAGGACATTAAGGATTATCGGGCAACAACACCAGAACCCATACGTGGGTACATCATTCAAACAGAACAAAAAATTGTTAAAAGAGTCAAAACAAATATCTACAACACGTCTCCATGGTTGACTATAATTGGGGACCAAACCAAACAACATACATGTTTACACGATATCGTTAAGAATGATAGACATGAATTATAGAAAAAATACATCATGCAAAAACTTGAATTAATTTCACAGATCTATAGGCATATAATGTAACAATTCAACAAGAAACAAGAAGAGATCTATATTCCTACAATCTAAACAAATCAGAATATATATATGCAACCTAGCCATAACTACAAGTAATATTATCAAGAAATTTTAACATCAGATATAGATCCCAGAACATGAAAACTCATGTTCAGGCGAGAGAACACCGTGCGAATCAATCACAAGAACTGAGTGCTCGACGAACCTTAGTCGATTCGACCAAGTTCTGACCGTTCGCCCAGTTCCTCGCATATACAGGCGGTGGAGATGTGAAATTTCGCGACATCGTTTCTGTCTTTCTCAGATCGAATCGGTTAAACAGTAAAAACGGACAAGGGATACGGACAGGGACAGGGCTAATCGAACCTAGGTTTCAGATCTCGCCTAAGGGACTTCTTCGTGGCGCGAAATCAAAAGAAATCGAAGAGAGCGATGGAGAAGATAACCCTAATCGTATTGCTAATCGAAGAGAGAGAGAGAAAGAAAGACCAATTGCGGTTGAGAAAATACTGATGAGGGTAAGGTCTGTATTTAAAGACGCGTGAAACACTGAGATCCGCCGACTAGGCCTATACTTGCGTTTTGGGGGAATAATGAGAAAACCCTAATCGTCAGATTTTTTCTTAAGGGCTATTTCCGTCATTTATCATCTCCGTGAAACTCGGTCCGAGATTGCTACGTAATGTGAAAGACCCTTTTTGCCCCTTGCGTCGTTCTTACTCTAGTCTGACTTTGTTATTGGGCTTCATATAGTTGAAAGCCCAACTGCATTTTCCAAAACTGAAACCCCTTGTTAATACGAGGAATATAATTAAAAATCTTAAATTGATTATATGTGATTAATGAGTCATCTTAAATTGATTATACTATGTGATTAATGAGCTTTGTCCGACTAGGTTCCTCGCATTTACACAGAAAAACACCTAGAATCATCTGTGGGCGTATCCACGACGCGTTAAAAACCATCTTCTACTTCTAATCGACGGTTCGTTATTACGCCACGTGTATTGTGCTGAAAACTAAAGGAAGTTGGCGACACATACAATCCTTCCCTCACCAAATATTCCCTTGACCCGATCTATCTTTCTTCTTCTTCCTCTTCTCCCACGCTTCGTCGTCATCGTTTCCTGTCCGATTAATCCGATCGAATTATCGCCGACGTAAAGCAAAGCAAACTCCAATCACCGATTCAGCGATGCATCAGGGAGATTACAATTCGTACTATCACCACCAGTACCCTCAATTTCAAAACCCTTCCCCGAATCCTAATCCCACCCCCTCTCCGCCGGCGCCCGCCGTCGCTGGCCCGACCGATCTTTCTCGGAACACGTACGCTTCGGCGCCACCGTTCACCGGCGGTTACGGCGCCGCCGATTACTCTAATTATTCCCAGAATTACCCTCCTTACGGGCAAAACACTGATCATGTCCCTCCTTCAGCTCCTTCATTCACTCCCGCGCCACAACCGCCTCCTCCTTCTCCTCCGGCGACGTCTTTAAACCCCAATTCTTATTCCACCTTCAGTCAACCGCCCACGATTCATCCACCTGCTTCCTCTTATGGATCGTTTGATTCTACTGCTCCGTATCAGCAATCTACCACGCAGCCGATGTATTATCCACCGTATGATCAGCATCAGACCTCTGGATATTCTCCTGCGCCTCATCCTCCGCCTTCAACCGCGGCTGCGCCGAATCCTAATCCTGTTCATGCTCCGCCTTACTCATCCTCCTTGTACTCGGCACCTCCTTACAGTGGCGGAGGATCTTCCATTCCTCCTTCGTATGAAAAACCATACGACAAGCCTGTGAAATTCGATCAACCTGCCTATGGCGGTTACAGCCAGAGCAGATCGGATTTAGGATCAGATCCATACGGTAAACGAACTGAGAGCGGAGGATATCCCGCTTATGAAGATTCATATGGTGATGGCGTCTATGCCTATGAGGGAGGCAAAGTGGAGCCATACGGGTCTCGTGGAACTGCGCCGAAGTCATCCAATTCGACATTGTTCGACGATTATGGACGATCCATTAGCTTTTCTTCGGGGAGAGATTCTTCTGCTAGCTCGGGTTCTGCCAAGATCGTCAGAGCTGTCCCCAAGGCTGATGTGCAGGAAGATGCCACGGGTGGCGTGCAGAAATTCCGTGTCAAGTTGTTGGCTGAGACATACGGACAAACCACAACGGATGTTCTTTGCCAGGTAATGTGCCAATTCAATTCGAGTTGTAAATTTGCTTAATCTTGTTAAGTTAATCTCAATGATTATGGTATGGTCATTTAGACCGCTTGAGATTTATGTAGACTCCGTTCTATATTTCTTCGAGTTAAATGGATGGGATTTAGGAAGTCGATACACGCTTCTGCTCTTAATTTAAGCTTTTGGCTTTTTTTGTTACCTAAACTGTGTTTAGTTAATCGGCTGTCTATTTTGTGCTAGCAGATTGGTTTGGATGGCCTCCGTATGCTTGATCCAAGTACTAGCCGGACTTTGAGAATATACCCTCTTGAGAACATCACAAGATGCGAAGTAAGAGATTAACTACCTTCTTGCCAAGACTTTTTAAGTTGCATTTGTATGAATGAAAGTCTTACATCTATTTTATATATCTTTCTATCAGAAACTAGATTCTTCTATTCTGGCTTTTTGGTCTAAGACTCCGGTAGACATCGAAGCTAAACGTATCAGACTGCAATCAAATAGTTACACCACCAACACCCTTCTGGACACAGTGACAGCTGCAATGTTTCAGGTTCCTAAACCTGCAAGTTTTATATCATCGAGGCCTAAGTTTTAATTTCCATTCATTAATCCAATATTTTTCTGATTGTGCGTTTTAGGCCAAGGAGATTGGGGGAAGTAGCAGGCCTCCTGCCTCTGCAAAACTGGTTGAACAATCTGCTGAGAAGAAGAAAGGATTGGGTGATTGGATGAACATTATAAAGCCTGTAAATGAGGAGAAAGATCATTGGGTAGGATTTTTTGTTTCTTTGGAAAAAAAGAACATAACTCTTCTTGTTGTCAACATAGCCATAGGCTAGGGAAGTTTTGGTGGAAAAAAAAAAAACATCGCTCATTCTTATCGTTCTTGCTTAGCTGTGGTTTTTTGTTCTCACTGCAATTATCTTTGGCTTCAGGTCCCTGATGAAGCTGTTTCGAAGTGCACATCGTGTGGGTCAGATTTTGGTCCATTTATGCGAAGGGTATTGTTTCCCCCCTGCTCCTCTTATCTGGAATTAAGTTCTCGGCCATGTCAGTACTGACAAACCTTATGGATTATTATTTTTTATTTCAGCATCACTGCAGGAACTGTGGTGACGTCTTCTGTGACAAGTGTACTCAAGGTAGGATTGCTCTCACTGCCGAGGAGAATGCTCCCCAAGTCCGTGTTTGCGACCGGTGCATGGTATGCTTTTTCTATCTGCTCATTCTTCCTTAAGTTGAGGAAGCATGTTTCATGGATTCCTGAGAATGTGTAGTTCTAGCTTTAACATGAGAACCTTGGTTGGCTATTCTAGTTAAAAGTAAATTTGTACTGGTATCGTGTCTTGTCGGAGTACACCTCTAAGTTGAAAAAGCGTTGCTGCTTATATGAATCTGATTCTTGATGTGCAGGCAGAAGTTTCACAAAGGTTGAGTAATGCCAAGGAATCTGCTAGCAGGAACGTGAGTCTGCAGAGCCATGAAGACCTCGCTAGGAAGTTACAGGTGAGCTTATCTACCTGGGTTCTTTATTAAGTTCAATGATTTGGAAATTGAGGTGATATCCGGCACAAACTATATAATGGTTTTCTGATTGCGATATGTTCGACACAGGAGGAAATGGAGAAAAACCGCAAGTCTACATCTGGTAATTTTTTATGCTTATTATATACTTCATGCTTTTGATTTATTTTTTTGCTTGTATTGTTACTGAGAATGATAGGTATGGTTTTAACAGGGTCTAGGGAAGGATCTGGGAGGCGGATGAAGGAAGTAGCTTGTCCAACATGCACAGTGCACTTGCAGGTTAGATCCTTTGATAACTCATCGTTCTTTGTATGATTGCCGGACCCTATATTTCCTAGAAAAACAAAAACAGGGAGATCCTCGTAGGTATAATCATATGGTTTGGTGCGTATGATCATCTTGCAAATACATTGACGAAATAGAATAGCTAGACGAATATTGATGTCATATCATGCATCAATTAGATCTTTCCATTTCACATAATCGTAGGACTCTCACCGCCCAAACTTCTTTATTTTACAAATGTGAGGATAGAACTGTTACCCGTGTAAGAGCTATCGGTTTTGTAGTGTCTCTTGGTAGGTACAATGTATGCAATTATGATATCATTTCCATTTGAATTGCAGGTTCAGGTTCCAATCTCAGGATCAGAGACCATCGAGTGCGGAGTTTGCCAAAACCCTTTTCTCGTCAGCGCGCATTGATCTTCCTACCTGCTTTTTTTGCTTGACATATATATCAATTAAAAGTATGAGGTTTGGTTATTGAATTGGTTTTTATCACACCAAAATAAGTTCTTTGTCCTGTCTCATGTTGGTGTTGCTTCTCCTTTGTGTGTATATGAAAGTCTTTTGAGTGATGAAACAGTCTTATTTTATCTAGTCTGGCTCTTTGATGACTGATTGGTTGATTTACTCATCAAACGTTCAATGTCTCCGACCGTTCACATCACATGCTCCGGCATATATGTTTTCATTGTATAGTAAACCATTTATGTCTTTACGAGTTGATCCATAGTAATGCATATATTTTGCTACGGTTATATTGTTGATGGAGATGGCACAGGCACACCATTAAGTGCAACGTAGAGTCCATAACTCTGACGACCAACAAAAACAAAAAAAGTCAACAACTCTCAGATTTTGGAGAATTCCGGTTCACGTTTTTAATTGTGACGTTAATACAGAAACAAAAGAGTAAATGGAGAACATATTTTATACAATACGTTAACCACAAAAGTTGACCGTATCGTTATATCACATGATACAGATGACAGATCCTTTGATTTATTAAATTATACACAATATTAAATGCTTTCCTCAATTTTCGCAGCTTTGATTAATACGATCCAGCTTCCGACAAGCTGTACAGAGAAGAGCTTCTTCGCACAAAAAGCCCAAAGGGCAACAATAACTCCACTCCTTAAACATGAAACAATATAGTTTGATCTTGTTCATCTCATCCATTAATGTCTTCTTCACGACCACCACCACCGCACCGGCGAGTCTATCGTCAAACGCCACATTTCCGGCGTTGGTTGTCTTTGGTGATTCGTATGCCGATACCGGTAACAATAATTACCTCAACACGGTCGAAAAATGTAATTACCCACCTTACGGTATCAATTTCGAAGGTGGTATTCCGACCGGAAGATTCGGCGACGGTGAAGTTTTTCCCGATTTAATAGGTTTGTTGTAGTGTTAAAAAACCCCACAATCCTATTATTATTTCTCTAAGGTTTGGCGTATATACATTCTATAAAATACTACTTTTTTAAAAAACATAGTAGTGTCGTTTTGCAGCGGAAGGTTTGGGAATTAAACGATCAATACCAGCCTCTTTAGATCCGACTTTAACACCTCAAGATCTTCTCACTGGTGTTAGCTTCGCTTCTGGTGGTTCTGGTTTTAATCCTCAGATCTCTCGGAGCAGGGTAATACCATAACTTTCACACTAATTATTTACTTATATATATTTTCTATCTCTGCATCTATCTTTTGTCAAGTAGTTAGTATTTATCAACGAGTATATATATATATATCAAACGCAAATATGTGTGTTTGTGTTACTAGCAACTTAAAATGTTGTGTCTATATTTGAACAAAATAGACAACATAATAAGAAATTTATTTATTTATCAAACATCGTTTAATATTAACATTTACCATTTTTTCTATTTTCTTTACGATATGACAAAAAGCAGTCGGGATTGTCAATGACGGACCAATTACAACAATTAGAAGAATACATAGAAAAATTGAAGAAAATTGGAGGAAAAGAGGCAACGGATTCTATAATATCCAAAAGTTTATTCCTCGTTGTCTCTGGCAGCAACGATGTGCCCAGCGTTGCGGCTGGGAACTTTCAATATGACGTCGATTCATACACCTCTTCCGTCATGAAATTTGCCTCCGATTTCATGAAAGTAGGTTCCATTCTTCTATGATCGATCTTTTTCATTCATCAGGAAATTTATATTACGATCAAATACGAAATAATATGTTTTTATAACCATTCATCATTCAAGGTAAGAAACAAATTATGATATATTAGCGTATATACATTTTTTGGCCTATCTGAGTAAAGACACTGTGGCTACTTTTGTCTCACACTCCTTTATATTTTGGAGCTTCATAACAAGTTCTTTTTTTTCATGTATACACAGAAACTATATGGATATGGACCAAGAAGAATATTAGTAGTAGGTGTACCACCATTTGGATGTTTACCATCACAAAGAACAATAGGAGGAGGTCTTCAAAGAAACTGTGATCACGATTACAATAATGCATCAAAGTTTTTCAATTCAAAGCTATCTTCAATGTTGAATTCACTATCAACAACCTTACAAGACACGAAGTTGGTGTATTTTGACTACTACAATTCTCTCCTTGAGCTAATCCAAAGCCCACAAAAATACGGTGTGTATCAGAATAATGTTCACCATAAGATAAATGTTTTGTCATTGTATATGATATCAAAAAAAATTTTCCGACAGGATTTGAAGTAGTGGAGAGAGGTTGTTGTGGAACAGGACTGATAGAAACCATCTGGTTGTGCAACAAATATACGGCATCTATATGTCCAAATATATCTGCATATTTGTTTTGGGACGCTTATCATCCTAGCGAAAGAGCTAATAGGATTTTAATCTCGAAACTTCTTAACAAATCAATCCCCATGTTGTTGTGATATATATTATTATATGTTTGATTGTTCAAATGCAGCGTTGAGACTTTGAGTTTGTTTGTGAAAGAGAAACACAATATTAACCTCCTTTATTTATTTATTATCAGATGGTATCAATTTTAAATGCAAACATCAAACGTAATGATATCATTTTAAGTGGTGTTTTAATTGAATGTGTGAAGATTAAGAAATTACATAATTTTATGTAATTTCTATCTTTTACATAAAAAAATTATTGATTAAAAATAATTTAACCAATAAAAAATAAAAATATATACTACAGAATACAATTGGTCACAAAAATAAAATAAAAATCAAATCTTTGCATAGAAAATTAGAAACATCACTTATTAAAAAAAAAAGAAAATCTATTAAGAATCACTTAAAATGAAACAATAAAAAATATATACGGACAGAAGAGATAAAAATATATAGGGACAAAAGAAGATCCAGACGTTAAAAATACAAAAGAAGGCCCATGATAAGTATAAGGCCCAATATAGTTTGCTTAACCGAAGTCCAAAATCACTTGAAGCTTATGCTAACCTGCGCCTGGAACCAAAACAGAGCGGATCACACCGGCCATTTGCGCCACACCCACACAGCCTTTGAATATCTGAGTTTCGTCAGGTAATCTCTCGACATCGACAAAATCCACATGCACGCACAATCAAATCTCAAAATAGAATTTTAACGAAGTTCGTGTCCCGTTTCAGGGCATAAACGAAACCATAGCTTTTCAGGAAATCCTCTGATTCTAATCAGTTGTGTGCTACAAAGGGGTAAATAAACTTTCAAGCGTTCCTTTCATTTTCAGTTGATTCGATTAGATTATACTTGATCTTTCGAACTCGTGTATGTGATCAAAATGTTGGAATCTATTTGTATCTTCTTTCCTTCATCTGACAGAGACAGATTTCTAATAAATACTACGAATACGAGGTGAGAGTAGTGATGGTTAATTTGCTGAATATAAGGGATGTTCCAAATGTGTGAATGATAAGAAGCCATAAGAGATAAGCATCTTCCTCTTATAGACCATTTAAACCGCATGCTTGTGTCCACATCTTTTGGCCTATCTAAGTAAAGACACTTTGGCTACTTTTGTCTCACAATCCTTTATATTTTGGAGCTTCATAACAAGTTCTTTTTTCCTTATCAGGCATATAAGATCATATAGCCAATATGTTGCCAGATAGTGTGGTTTCACGTTCTTGTTCTTTGTCTGGTTCAAACTTATCTCGATGTGTTTTGTTTCTCTCACTTGCTTATATCTTCTTCTTGACAATGCATGCTTCAGCAAACCCCTTACAGCGAGTTCCAGAGCCAGGTCCGAGTCCAGGGCCAAAGCCAGGTCCCAGTACAAGGCCAGTCCCAGCACCAGAGCCTAATCCAAGTCCAAGTCCAAGGGCAGCCCCAACACCAGAGCCTAAGCCAGGTCCGAGTCCAAGGCCAACCCCGGCTCCAGAGCCGAAGCCAGGTCCAAGTCCAGGGCCAGCCCCGACACCAGCGCCACCTGGACCACGCAACACGACGTTTCCTGCGATCTTTGCATTTGGGGATTCAATCTTAGACACAGGAAATAACAATTACATTTTGACATTGATCAGAGCTAATTTTCTCCCCTATGGCATGAATTTCCCACATGGAGTTCCCACCGGCAGATTTTGCAACGGCAAAATCCCTTCTGATTTTATAGGTGACTTTGCCTTTTCTTTCATCCGCTTTTGAGGATTAACATAGAAACTATTAGTATATGAAACATATACATGCAAAAATATGAATGCTTCTATATATAACTACGTAAGCTTCATGCCACTTTGCATCAGATGGAAAATCAATATTTTGTATATCTTAAATGAAAACATTATTATGAAAGTTGGCTTCTTTTTCTTTCCTGGATTTCACAGCGGAATTTTTAGGAGTAAAACCAACTTTACCACCATATTTGAGACCAGGACTGACCCGGGAAGATCTCCTCACTGGTGTATCCTTTGCTTCGGGTGGTTCTGGCTACGATCCTTTGACACCTATCGTTGTAGTAATAACATCGATTCCTTGGCTTTCTAATTATCTCCTTTATCAGTTAAACCTTTTCATTTGGTTTTCTTGTGTTATCAATGTTGTACTTAGAGGGCGATACCAATGTCGGATCAATTGACATATTTTCAAGAATACATAGAGAAAGTGAAAGGCTTTGCAGGAAAAGAGAAAGCTGAGCACATAATATCCAAAAGCCTAGCCATTGTGATTGCGGGCAGCGACGATCTAGCTAATACCTACTATGGTACACATGCAGAAGAATTCTTATACGACATCGATTCATATACCTCTTTTATGGCTAACTCTGCTGCAAGTTTCGCTATGGTACGTTGGAACTAATCCTCTGATCCAATTGGTTTATATGAATTAGCAAAACCTAATGAATATGGATATTGATCAAATTTGGCAGCAACTATATGAATCTGGAGCTAGAAAAATAGGATTCATTGGTGTTTCGCCGATCGGGTGTATACCAATTCAGAGAACCACAAGAGGAGGACTTCATAGAAAGTGTGCTGATGAATTAAACGTTGCAGCTCAGCTTTTCAATTCCAAACTCTCAACAAGTTTGCATTCAGTGGCTGAAACATTGAAGAACGCCACATTGGTGTATATTGACATCTACTCTCTCTTCACCCATATGATCCAAAACCCAAAAGAATATGGTAATTAATGTTCATCCACAGTATTGCGTATACGTATATATGTGTGAATGAGTTTGAGATTATGTTTTTTTTTTGGGGGAATTTTTGCAGGATTTGATGAGATTGATAGAGGATGTTGTGGGACGGGGCTGATCGAATTAGGCCCGCTTTGCAACCAATTTACATCACTTCTTTGCAACAATGTGTCTTCTTATATGTTTTGGGATAGTTACCATCCAACGGAAAGAGCTTATAGGATTTTAACCAAAAAGTTTGTAGAGACTGACATGGGCCCTTTCTATGATACATAAATGCAGTTTAAGATTAGACATTTGATGATGTTATTTGGCTAAATAAAAGCTGTAACTCATTTGGTTTAATGTTTTAATCCACCACTAGGTTTTATTATACCGCGGATTAATGTTTTATTTGAAAGTTATATAGATTTTATATTTGAAAATTTGTAACATTTTTTTTTAGTTTTTTGTAGAGTAATATATAAATTTATTGTTATGTTTTTCACATTTTGGCTAGTATAAATATACACAGATGTCATTTATTGAATAAAATGCATTAGTATTCTAAAATACATCTTCATGTATTAACGAATATATGAGTATCTATTGTCTTTTTATGTTTAGAGTTTGTAATTGCAATGACTTAGAAAGAAAAAAAAAAGAAGGGAACAAACAAAATGGGAAAACTTTCTTCTTTTTCGATCCTTGGCTCTTCATTTTCAAACAACCATGTAATTTTATTTAAATTTAATAAATTTAATCAACTTCTTAATTTTTTCCGTAATTTTGGGTATCCAAACCCGACCCAAACCCGAACCGGAACCGAACCGAATCCGAACCAAATTTTAAAATACCCGATCGGTACCAATTCTCTAAAACCGAAATATCCGATCCGAACCCGATCCGAATATCCGAACGCCCAGCCCCTAGTAAAAAGTGTGAAAATGCTGTTGAATTACCGTGTGATGCAACCAAATAAAAAAATCCATTTTTCTTCTTGTTTCGCTTAGAGAAGAAAAAATCGATTGGTTGAAACAGAATTATAACTAAAAAAGTTAAAATTATATTAAGGCCATTAACAAAAATCTAAAAAAAAAATGTCAATCCACTAGGAAGTTCTCGCCCTCAGACACAGTCGCACATACAACATCACTTATGTTGTGTCTTGTGTGGGAAGCTATATAACATAGCCATAAACCCTAACTCCAAAAATCCAATTAACAAATGATAAACTTTTTTGGAGATAGATTCTTGTGAGAGAGAGAGAGAGAGAGAGAGAGAGAGAGAGAGTTAAGTTCCGAGAAGTTACGAAAGATGCTTGAGAGAGAGTTATGTTCCCGACTGGAAACTGAATATAAGGAAAGTATCTCAAAATGTGTGATGAGAGAAGCCTTGAGATACAAGCAACTTCAACACGGCCACATAAATCGCATGTCCCTAATCTACGGAATGCGTATATATACATACGCCAACACGTACATATTGATATTGACATGACAGTGGCAAACACTTGAATAAAAATTGTCAAACTACTTGTGGTAAAACCATGAAGCAACATTCCTTGGTCGATTATTGTTCATATTCGAGAATATTTCGTTGTGTTTTCGTTCTCATATCCTTTTGTACCTTCTTTGTATCGACGACCCATGCGCAAGGAATCCACCGACGGCTCTGGCCGTGGCGGCCTTGGCCGTTTCCAGGGTACCAACCACAGCCGTGGCCATTGGAACCACCAGAACCTGGCCCACCACCAGGCCCATCACCAAAGCCTCAACCAAAGTCACCACCACCACCTGGTCCATCTCCATGCCCACCAATACCACCTAAGCCTCAACCAAAGCCACCACCATCCCCTGGTCCATCTCCATGCCCACCAACACCTCCTAAGCCTCAACCAAAACCACCACCAGCACCTGGCCCATCTCCATGCCCACCGCAACCGCCAAAGCCTCAACCAAAGCCACCACCAGCACCTGGTCCATCACCAAAGCCAGGCCCAACACCATCACCACCTAAGCCACCTGGCCCAGCTCCAAAACCTGTGCCACCACCTGCCCCAAAACCTAGCCCACCTAAGCCTCCTGGCCCATCACCACCTAAGCCACAGAACAAAACCATACCGGCCGTGTTTTTCTTTGGGGATTCGATCTTTGACACAGGGAATAACAATAAGCTAGAGACAAAGATAAAAAGTAACTATCGACCCTATGGTATGGATTTTCCTATGGGAGTTGCCACGGGTAGATTCAGCAACGGAAAGGTCGCTTCCGATTATATATGTCCGTACTCTCTCTCACCCTCCTTTTCTTTTGGGCCAAGGTTTGGCCCAATAGGTGTTCTTTCCGTTGACATTGGCTTAACTCGTTTTTTTCAACACAACGAATGAAAGAAAGAAGAAAACAAATATTCAGTCGATTTCGTTTGAGGTTTACGATAGATTTAAAAATTCCTCTGATTAATTTTCTCTTTGTTTCCTGATTCCACTAGCCAAATATTTGGGAGTAAAAGAAATTGTACCGGCATATTTAGACCAGAATCTACAACAAACCGAACTACAACAAAGCGATCTTCTTACGGGCGTGTCTTTTGCGTCGGGTGGTGCTGGCTACGATCCTGAAACATCTGAAGCAGTGGTAAAGCTCGAAACAATCCCCTAGATCAATATTTCATTTTTGCAACGTCAATTATTATTAAATATGTATTGATCATTTGATTAAATCAGGAAGTAATACCAATGTTGGACCAATTGACATATTTCCAAGACTACAAAGAGAAAGTGAAGAAGTTAGTAGGAAAAAATAAGACCGATCAAATAGTGTCCAAAGGAGTAGCCATTGTGGTAGCAGGAGGCAATGATCTGATTTATACATATTATGGAAGTGGTGGTCAACGCCTCAAAAATGACGTTGACTCTTTTACCACTATCATGGCTGATTCTGCCGCCAGTTTCGTTTTGGTACGAATTGTTGTATCTTCATATCCTCAATTCTTTTTGCTTTTCCAAGTTCATAATTTTACTCCCAAACAGAAAATTTTTAATATGCGAAAATTCCCCACGTTCGCACCTAAAAGTAAGGGAAAATTAAGTTTAGTTCTAGCCTTTTAATTAGGATCAAGGTTTTCTAACGCTTAAAAGGTTTTATCAAGTCGAGCTATATATATATATATAGAATTTTGAATAATTTTTTTTTATGATTAATTTTGATTGGTGGCCGGATTTTTTTTTACCGGAAAGAACGCGAGCGAAACTTCAAATTTACAGTTCATATGTAAACTCTAAATCGATCCAGCTTTTTTTTTTGTATCTCGAGAGTGAAACTATTGGACTACAACTATTAGGTTATATTTTGAAGGATACGTCATTTGGAATATTACGTGCAAATTTATCATTTTTTTTTGTCAACCGTGCAAATTTATCATCGAAAACTACATTTACTCAAACTAATAATAATGTAAATTTTTATCCAAAAAATAATAATGTAAATGATTTGGGCAGCAATTGTATGGATATGGAGTAAGACGTATAGGAGTGGTCGGAACACCACCACTTGGATGTACACCATCGCAAAGGGTTAAAAAGAAAAAAATATGTAATGAAGATCTGAATTATTCTGCTCAGCTTTTCAATTCTAAACTCTTAATCATTTTGGGTCAACTGTCAAAAACCCTACCAAATTCTACATTGGTTTACATGGACATCTACTCTATCTTCAGTGAGATGCTAGAAAGCCCTGCGGATTATGGTAATTTTTTTTTAATTGCGATAATTCATCTAAGTTAATTATAATATATGATCATATGAATTTGTTAACACATTTGCATGCAGGATTTGAGGAGATAAAGAAACCGTGTTGCAAAACCGGATTATTGGGAGGAGGTGTATTCTGCAAAAAGTCTACATCAAAAATATGTCCCAATACATCGTCTTATTTGTTTTGGGACGGTGTCCATCCCACTCAAAGAGCTTATGAAACCTTAAACAAAATACTTGTAAAAGAATACATCCGTTTTATCTGATTAATAACTATTTTTACTACATTATTTTATCTTACGAAAAGAAAAACTTTTGCTATGTATAAATAATGTTGACATGGGCCATTTCTGTGACTAATAATGTAAAATTTGTTTTGTTTTTCCAATACAAAGGCAGTGATATGAGAGTTCTAAATCTTTGTCAAAACGATTCTTTACTTGGTTTCTCTGGTTACATATCCTTATATAAATAAATACAAAAAAAAACAATATATAATTTCTCTTGTCAACTTTGTGTGTATATATACACACACATATACATGTACATATAAATATTCGTATATATGCACACATATAACAAAAATTTTCCAAACTTCATAGTTAATGATATAGTATTTTTTTTACTTGAATTTAAAATAATAGATATCATCAAATTTCTTTTATGTTTCATTTTCGAGTTATTTCATATGTATTCATATTGGTTCCAATTAAATTATAGCATTAAAGAATCACAGAATAAAATTTCTGATATTGTGAAAAACTAATTGAATTGAAATTTCAGTTTCATATGATTAAAATGTTAGTAGGAAAAGTGTATCAATTCAGTTTCAATATGGGTTTATTGAAAAGTATTTGTAAATGTTAATATAAATATAAGATTATAAAAATAAGAAACTAAAAAAGCCTTTATTAATATTAACAATGCAGGATTTTAATGTTTCAGATAATGGGGAATAGAATCAACAAAGACTCAATCAGCTGTGTGCAAAATTAAACAAATAAAACCAAGCCTCAATAAGCTGTGTTCATTTAATTTATAACATCTTATACTATATGAGAGTATCAAGCAATACAGGAGTTGCCCTCTTCTTTAAACTGCATGTAATTGAAATATCTGACATTTGGGTATGGAAATAAATAACTAATCGTGAACTTGTTTCAATTTGAATTTAGCTTAATTTTTGCTTATTTTTTGCTAAAATCTAGCTTAATTTTTGCACGAGAACGTTGAATGTTATCGAATTATTAAGTACTTCTGATCACCAGGACTCTGGTCACCGTGTCGTTCACGCGATGGTCAACGAGGTCCATAAGTCCCTCGACCTTCATGTCGCGACCCACATCATCAGTGCAAAAATGAACTGAATTTAAATGAAAATAAAATTAAATAAAAATTGTCATATATATTATTTTATAAGAAAAAAGTACCACCACTTTTTCAAAAAAATAAAAAGTACCATCAGGAATAGGTGAAGAATGCCTTCTTCGACGTCCACATTACAACCCCATCGTGCAGTATTATTTTGTGTTATTTTTTATCATATGTGAGGCGGTGAATTGCACCAACATTTTGTTGTACATTTTTCAGAATTTCATTGTAGACTACATATATACTTTTTCTTTTCTTTTCTTAATTTGATTGATTAACTTTTGTTAACCACCCCGTATTTTAGTTGAAGTTTTTCTTTTCTTGTTGGTTTATAAGATCTCATAATAAAGTGGTAAAAATAAAATAAACTCTCAAGATGATGTTTTCGGAAAAAAATTCAACAACGAACAGAAAAGCATTAACAAATGAAAATTCCACATAAGAGTTGCTTGATTAGAAAGCAACAATTTATCACGATCAAAAAGTAGGCATGCAGATGTTTATTAGTAGAGCAATTGAATTAAAATTTCTTTTAAACCACTGCCCGACAGAACTAAGTTCGATTTGCAACTAATTTACGCTTAGGTACTTTGGACCATAATAAGGAAAATGGAAGCTTAATATAAGGAAAGTTTTAGCAAAAAAAATATATATATATAAGGAAAGTCTCAAAACGTGTGATAAAAGAAGCCTTACACACGCAACTTTAACACGGCACATAAATCGCATGTCCAAGTATAGTAAAAGATATACACACGTAATGACATCATTAGTGGTATAAACACACATGTAAAATAGTATCGGTGGTAAATTTTTGTTTTTTTGTTAGTGAAGCNGAAGTTTTTTTTTTTTTTTTTTTTTTCAGATGTGGATAGGTATAGAACCATGAAACAATATAGGCTGATATATTCGAGATTAATTGGATGTGTTTTCTTCCTCTTATCATCATTTTGTATCTTCTCCGATTCCCAAGTGATCCACCACCGACGACTGTGGCCAGAATCTGGGCCAGGCCCACCAACTGGCCCATCTCCATCACCACAGAACAGAACCACACCGGCCGTGTTTTACTTTGGGGATTCGATCATAGACACAGGAAATAATAATAATCTAACAACAGAGATGAAATGTAATTTTCGTCCTTATGGCTTGGATTTTCCTCTCGGAGTTGCCACCGGTAGATTCAGCAATGGAAAAGTCGCTTCCGATTATATATGTTTGTACTCTTCTCTCTCTCTCTTTTCTTTTAGGCCCGAGTTAGCCGGAACTTGGCCTAATTTGTATTTTTTTAATATGTGACAATTTATTAATTCGGTTTAAATAACATATTTGTTATTTTGCTAAGCGAATAAGATTTATCCAAAAAAACATTTGTATTTTTTTTTAAAAATACCATCGCTACTTGTATAAACATTGACAAAATATCGAGTTAATGCGGAAAAGAATTTGAATGTTAAAAAAAGAAGGAATTCTGATCGATATTTTTTTTTTGTTTTTTAAAATTTCCGTATAGCCGAATATTTGGGACTAAAACCGATTGTACCGGCATATTTCGACCCCAACGTAGAACTAGAAGAACTTCTCACCGGTGTATCATTTGCTTCGGGTGGTAGTGGCTACTACCATTTGACACCCAAAATATCTGTAAGATCAAACAATCCCCTCTATATATACTACATATCTAAACTTTTATCCTATATAATGATCATTTGTCAAAATATAATCAGAGAGTAATGTCATTGTTGGACCAATTGACATATTTCCAACAATACATAGCGAGGGTTAAGAAGCTAGCAGGGCAAGAGAAGACGGATCACCTATTAGCCAAGGGCTTAGCCATTGTGGTCGCAGGCAGCAACGATCTGGCTATTACATACTATGGTCAAGGTGCTCAATGGCTCAAAGACGATATTCACTACTTTACCTCAAAGATGGCTAATTCTGCCGCAAGTTTCGTTATGGTACGCTACTTCAAGTTTGCTTCATCCTCCCTTTTTTTTTTTAAGTTCATAATTTTACCCCAAGTAAAATGATATTTGCTAACAACTATACGTACCCAAACTAATGACCGTCTGAAAAATGGAATTTGCAAAATTACCTATTTTTGGCGTAAAAAGAAAGAATTCTTGTCATAGGATCATAATTATGCAAAGGTGAGAAAAAGTTTATTTTATTTTTTTCAATGTTAGAGATTTTTTAGGCTTTTTGTTTTATTTGAATCACAAATAAATTAATCATAGGATCTGAAACAGCAATTTTGTTTGTTTTTGCACTGTTCAAGTGATTGCATCTAGTAAAAATCCCACGTTAATTATTAGGTGAGAGTATCTATTCAAATACATATTAACTTGTTGAACTAATAAGAATATGGATATAATTGATCAGCAATTATATGGATATGGAGCAAGACAAATAGCAGTGATGGGAACACCACCACTTGGATGTGTACCATTACAAAGAACTCTAAAAGGAGGTCTTCGTAGAGATTGTGCTCAAGATCTAAACTATGCTTCTCAGCTTTTCAACGCCAAACTCTCCATCACTTTGGATCAATTCGCAGAAACCCTACCAAATTCTAATGTGTTTTACATCGACATCTACTCTCCTTTCAGTCACATCTTAGAAAGTCCACAAGATTTTGGTAATTTTAGACCGTGCACGACTTCTTAATTAAATACTAATTTTGTAGTAACATATAAGCAATATATAACTTGAAATTGGGATATTATTTTGCAGGGTTTGAGGAAATAAAGAAAGGATGTTGTGGAACTGGACTTGTGGAAGCAGGTCCACTCTGCAATCGATTCACAACATTTGTGTGCTCCAATACATCTGCTTACTTGTTTTGGGATAGTTTCCATCCTACCCAAAGATTCTATAAAATCGTAACCAAAATACTTTTTGAGAGATACATCCACCATTTAAAATAAAATGTATACAGTATGCTATTTTCCTGTAAAACTGTAGAAATAATGATTATCCTTTTCTTCTTTTGTTAACGTCAAGATAATCATTATCGTAGTCACGTTATTAGTGACGTACGTTGAAACCCTTTTATTTCGTATGTATCATTTTAATTTAAGAAAAATAATAATGTTGCTTTGAATTGAAGTAAGCAACTATATAACAAGAAATATAACCAAATTAATATGATTGAATCTGCAGATTCTTGTGGGTAAATAGTCTAATAATTGAATAAAAATGTGCGGTAACACTTGATTTGCTGGATTGGCTAAATATATAATCAGCTTAATGATAGAAGTGGGGAGTGTTCGTTTAACCACAAAAATAAACAAGTTTCATACCATTGTTTAAGGGACTCGATGAACTCTCTCAACCCTTCACCTGTGTATAAAGCTATGTAAGCCGATATAGCAAGAATTTTTTTTAATTAAAACAAAATATAACTATTGCAGCTAAAGAAATAGACAAAAAAAAAAAAAAAAAACACACTTAGCAATCTCTTTGGATGGATTGTATAGCCAGCAAAGTTGTAGTAGTATTATTTTCTTTATGGCTTTCATGTGTTCAAGCTATACAAAATGGAAGATTTCCAGCGATTCTTGCATTTGGAGATTCGATTCTCGATACTGGTAACAACAATTTTCTCATGACAATGTCAAGATCCAATTTTTTGCCTTATGGACGCGATTTTCCTCTTCATATGCCTACCGGAAGATTCGGAAACGGAAAAGTTCTATCGGATTTAGTTGGTACGTATTGTGTTTTATACAACTTAATTAAACCAATTTCTTTTACATGCATTCTTTTAACACAAGAGTAATCATCTAGACACATTCTAATTAAAATGGAATGTTATTTAATTATGTATGTAGCCGCGGGTTTAGGGATAAAAGATCTAGTACCAGCTTTCCATAGCCACTTTCTTAAATCAAGTGAACTTCCTACCGGAGTTTGCTTTGCGTCTGGTGGTTCAGGATTAGACAAATTTACTGCATCTATACAGGTAAAAACACATGTTAATTATTACCTTCAATAGAAAATAAAGAACTCATTCTAATTGTCTTGATTAAATTTGCCTAATAAAATCTTCATTAAAAACACTTATTGACTCATTTATATATATGGTGGACTATATTATAGGGGGTCATATGGGTACAAGATCAGGTGAAAGACTTCCAAAAATACATAGAAAAACTAAGCGAAGAAGTTGGAGATGCCGCTCAAGTCAAAGAGATTATAGCCAATGCTCTGATTCTAATCTCTGCGGGAAATAACGATATTGCCATCACATTTTTTTCAACTCCGGCTAAGAGAATGAGTTACACTATCGAAACATACACTGATACGCTCATCGAGTGGAAAACTACGTTCATGCAGGTATACAAAACAATTTATACCTTTTTTTTTGCATATCGCCTTTTTATCTTATTATTTTGATAGTTATAATTACATTTTTTTGTATGATAACAGAATCTATATGATTTGGGAGCGAGAAAATTTGCTGTTCTTGGAAAGTTGCCGTTAGGTTGTTTGCCAGGGGCGAGACAAATGGGCGGAGATTTGATTTGTCTTCCACATGTAAACTATGGTGCGAAAATATTTAATCAAAAGGTCTCGAACTTGGTCGATAAATTCAGCCAAAGTCTACCCGACGGCAAATTCGTCTACATCGATATGTATAACTCGCTTCTTGATGTTATCGATAATCCAAGTCAATATGGTAAATTGATTAACGCACACGCTGATTTTGAATATCTATGGGTGTTTTTTGTTTGCTGTAGATAAAACCAAGTGTGCTAATTCTAAACTTTAAATAAATTTCAGGGTTTACAACGGCAAAACCATGTTGTTGCTCGGTGATGACTCCGGTTCCATGCTTGAATTCGGATAGTCACGTGTTCTGGGACTTTGCACATCCTTCTGAAAAAGCCTATAAAGCTATTCTACCTAAGATCGTCAATGCCATCAGCAGTAACCTCGCTTAGTCACTATTTTATTCTTTTAGACACAAGACCCATGAACCGTGGTTTGAGTCCGGTTACGTGGTTAGTACCAGTTTTCAATGATGAGCCATTTAGTGATGTGCTTAGTATATTCTTTCCTGGGCAGATAGATATGTACTGTAGGCAAAGAAAATCCAAGAGATTTCTGTCTATACTTTTTNTCTTTTCTTTTTTTTTTTTTTTTTTACTTGAGAGATTTCTATGTATTTTGAGTGGAGGAACATTTAGTGAGCATTTCATGAGTTATATTCCTTAGTTATTGGATATATGGCCTTATATAATTGATTTCTCCCGGTAAATTTGAATGTTCTAAGTTCGTTGTTAATTTTTCTAATAAGTTTTGTTTTTTTTTTATACTAGTTCGTTGTTAATTTTATCATCAAACTAAGGGAATGAATATATGTTAAATGATTCTACTTTCAATCTTTACCCTAAAATTTTATCTATTTGGATGATCAAACATATATGACTCCATTTTGACTCTAAATCCTTGAGACGTGAGTTGCTTTTATCAACAATGTAATCGCGTAAAAAATGACAGTCGCCTTTGATGTGTAAATTCTTTCATGAAAAACAAGATTAACACTAATGTGTAATGCTGCTTAGCTGTCACAAAGTAGATACATTGGCTCTATATATGACCATATCACAATATCCAGCTTCAACAGAAGAGCATGAAATTAGGGCAACATATAATATACAAATAACGCAAAGCTTTCTATCCAAACAATTTTTACCTTTTTTTAGTTCTACTTATTCTTTTAAAATTAATAATTAGATCGAATCGCATCCTAATGCAGTTCAAAAATGATACGTCTCAATTTTTGTAATATATGTGTATGAACTATAGGCGACGTAACAAGGTCTAACATAGCATGTTATTATTATTATTATTATTTCAAGATTTTTTATAGTTTTTTGGTATATATACCACATTTTTAAGTTTTGTTTCCAAAAATACCAAAGTAAAATTTTTTTTTTAAAAATACCACAATTAGTTTTAGTTTCTAAAAATACCACAAAACTAAAAATTAATTTTAAACCATCAAAACTAAACCCTAAACCCCCAAAACTAAACCCTACCCCCTAAAAACTAAACCCTAAACCTAAATTAGTGAACCCAAATAAAAAAATTTAAATTCTAAACCTTTAAAATTTGATTTTAGTTTTATGGTATTTTTGGAAACAAAAGTATAGTTGTGGTATTTTTGGAAAAAAAAAATTGTTTTGGTATTTTTGAAAAAAAAACTTAAAAGTATGATATTTTAAGGAATTATTCAAAATATAATGTCCATTATTAATTTTTACAGCCTAACTAGTATAATTCACAATTTCACATAGATATACCGCAACAAATGGATTTTTTCTTTAAAACATAAAGTAGTAGTAGTTAATGATTTGTACACGTGGACAAACTCTATTAGTCTATTTTCCAAAATTCAGATACGCAAATCCTTTTCACCAACTCAGGTTGAGTTTTTGGGAAAGTAATTATTTCATTTTTTTTTTCTTTTCCTTTTATTAACAGGATGAGATTTACTTAAACGCAACAAACCGACTTTAATTATAATTAAGATTTTGGGGGTTTCATTAGGTATATAAATAGAAGCACCAATTCCCAAACCTTGCGTCCACTCATAATCCCCTTCAACGCAACGCCGATTCTTCTCTTCTCTCCCTTTTCGAATCAAACTCTTCAAGTATGTCGAAGAAGATCATCCTCAAAAGCTCCGACGGCGAATCTTTCGAGGTCGATGAAGCGGTGGCGGTCGAGTCCCAGACGATCAAGCACATGATCGAAGACGACTGCGCCGGCAACGGAATTCCACTTCCCAACGTTGCCAGTGCCATCCTGGCGAAGGTTATTGAGTACTGCAAGAAGCACGTCGACGCAGCCGCCGCCGCTGACGCCGGAGACAAGGATATTTGTGGTCCCACCGAAGACAATGAGCTCAAGGCTTGGGACGCCGATTTCGTCAAAGTCGATCAGCCTACCCTCTTCGATCTCATCCTGGTTAGTAGTTGTTTCACTCGTTCCCTTTTTCTTTGATGTTCTTGGCCTTAGGGTTTCTAATTGGGAAATTAGGTCTTAGAAATACTGAGTTTGTTAGGGTTTATTGTGTGTTGAATGTCGTTTTGATTGATTACGGTTTTCAGTATGTCGATTGGAGTGATATTTATTGCTTTCTTGGGTCTTGATCTGTAGGCTGCTAACTATCTGAACATCAGTGGACTTCTTGACCTTACCTGCAAGACGGTGGCCGATATGATGAGAGGCAAAACTCCAGAGCAGATGCGCGCTCACTTCAACATCGTAAACGATTACACACCTGAGGAAGAAGCGGAGGTTCGCAAGGAGAATCAATGGGCGTTCGAGTGATTGGATCGGGTGTTTAGGGCAACTCAGTCTCTAGTCTAGTCTTCTATTAGATGTGTTTAACTTTCGAGATTGGATCGGATTGGCTTTTTTCCTTAATTCTCTTTTGGTTTGCAGTTGTCATTATCCTAGAATTTTAGAAGAAATCTTGATGCTTTGTTCGACTAACAAGGTCTATTGGTTTTTATGAAACAATTTTAAGAGTAAAGTGTTGGTCTTGCTAAATCTTATTCCTCTTTATTCTATGGTTCTCAAAGACATTATGTGCTCTCTTTAGATTATCATTGATCACTATCATCATCACCTTTGCTGGTTAAAGCAAACGGACTCCTAACGTTGTACATTCCGTTAGACCATGTGATCGATCCAAATGCATCTTCTCTAAGTGTGGATGTAGAAGATGAAAAGATCACTTGGTAGCTAAGTTTATCTCCTATCTTCCTGAAATGTAGCCTTCTTGGTATCACTTTGACTAGTAACCCTTTTGGTGCATCGATGCTCACAGTGTAGACAGTATCTTCATCTCCAATGAGGCGCGATGCTACATTTGTCACTGTTCTGTTTACCCTTCTGCTCTCTTCTCCATTGAAGTTTGAAATTGAGATTGATGGGTAGTTGATGTTAGATATGTCTCCCCTGTTGCTTTGTTCAGGACAAGCAAAAACTTGTGGTTTGCGGTTTGATATCTTTCTGATCTGATCAGAAGTAAACCCGTAATAGCAGAGAAAATTCAGGTAGTCCATGTGATTAGTGTCATAAACCAGTCCAGGTGACGAAGGCCCAAATATAGTAACCTGCCCAGAACCAAAGTCATAAGGTGTGGCCTTGGCACCTGCTTCTGTAGTTATATGGGATCCTGTGTTGGTCATTTGCACGGCTGCAGATAGAGGGATTAGTTGGGGCTGATCGATCTGTAGTCCCTAACAGAATTCTACTTACTTGATTTGTATTTCTCACCTGTTGTCATGATGGCAGATCTGATTGCTGCAGGACTCCAGGAAGGGTTTTCGGATTTGAGACGAGCAGCGATCCCAGAGACATGGGGACATGACATTGAAGTCCCTGATTCGATGTTGACGAGTGGCGGTGGCTTGCCTTCTGGTGCTGCATTTAGGTCACCAATTAGCCACGATGCTAGGATGTTGACCCCGGGAGCTACAATATCAGGCTGTAACAGGTCTCTCATGGGATTAATTCATCGACAGTGAACTGTGAGTATATATTCTAAGTGTCTGTGTATTGTCTGTAAAGAGCATGTTTTTATAGTGAAGAAACCGAGTGCTTTCTTTACCTTGAGGATGCTTCTGGTAAGCAAGTAAGGACCTCTTGACGAGAAAGATGGTATGGATGGTGCTAATATATGTCCTGTTCGTGATCTTGTAGGCATGATCGTTGCAATTGGTTCTCTACAAAGTGGATTTTGATGTATTAGTTTTCTGTTTGAAAGCAATATCTTGTGAAATGAGACATCTTATTTTTTTACCTTGTTGAATTTATGTAGGACATGATTTGTAGGCCGTCCTTTGGTTTGACTATTGTCACTAGAAACGAGGGATCAATAAAAGACAGATCCATTGACTTGTCTTCAATGAGTATCATACCGGTACCTCCAAGTCTCTTAACCTCTTCGCTTTTCCACTGGATCGCCAGGTCACCAATATCATTGTCGCACACAACAATTTTTCCCGTAACGATGGTTTTGTTCATTGTGTCAGGCGCGCAGTTCCTGAATTGTGTTGTCTTGTTAGTATAAAGAAAAGTGACTCTATAATGTTATGAAGCAACGGTTACCTAGCAGCTTCCTCATTAGCATCAATCTTCTTGGCTGATCGTGCATGTATAAGTTGGTTAGCCTGTGTTTTATCAATGTTGGCAATATTTATTCCAACCCCCTGCAATATAAATGAAGATTTTATAAGTAAAATAGGATTGAGTTTTGTCTCTTTTTTTCGGCTTTTCTTCTTACCTCGATTAAGATGCTTTTATTTCCTCCCAGAAGAATGTTGGACTCAAAGCCACGGTCAATAGTGCTGGCAGCAACAGTGATCATCCATGGAGCAGCATTAACCACGGACTGACTCGAAGGGCCAGAATTTCCTGCGGAGCAAACAACCGTGATCCCTCGCTCCACGGCATGAAAGGAACCAATGGAAAGCGGGTTTTCAAGTAAATTATCTGGCCATATTCCCATCGATATTGATATAACATCAACTCCATCTGCAATCGCATCATCAAATGCAGCCAGTATGCTGGAGCCACGGCAGCCCAGGAGTGAGCACGCTCTGTACATTGCTATTCTTGAGTTTGGTGATCCTCCTCTCATAATTCCCCCTGCCAGGCCATAGTAGGATGCATCAGAGATTATTCGCCCTGCTGCTATTGATGCCACGTGTGTCCCGTGCCCCAAAAAGTCTCGTGGTGTCTCATAATCAGGGTCTAAGAGGAATGACGAGTTGTAATACCTTGCTCCTATTATTTTTCTGTTTATGCAACTTTAAACGTAAGTACACGGTTGTGGATTCAAACATATATGTCATCTTTTTACATGTGATCTATTCTCCTCCAGCCTCTGCTTACCTATTGCAACGGAAAGAATCAGGTTGTGTCTTCTTCCCTCTCATGCAAGTGCCCTTCCATTTAGCTGGGACTGGACGCATGTGCCTGTCGTTAAAGCTCTGTGACTCGGGCCAGATTCCTGTTTTCACCATCAGAAGATGCTGCATTGAGTCTTTTATTTTACTGGAAGTAGTCAAAAAATTGCATGCTTTAGATATGTTCACCTGAATCAAGGAAGCCGATAATGGTGTCTCCTACTGCCACATCTAATTCTGGTTGAGAGTTCATTTCAGTGAAGTAAGTCTCTCTTTGATAACTTTCTTGCACCAAGAAATCCCATGAACGAGTTGTGTGGAGCGGTAACATTTCATCAGGAAAGACAGATACCACTCCTGGTTGCTTGGCCATGAGGCGTGCCTCATCTTCTGATAAATGGGCTGCGAATCCAGAGAATCCATGTTTGTATCTATGCATCGGGTTTTTCCCGCTCCTGAAGCAAGTAAATACTGTCTAAATATTTGCATAACATGAGTCATGGTTAAAAAATCAAAGAGTTTTGGATTTAGTAATCACCGCTTTAACATTGTGCTCAGAAGCTCAACATGGTCATTGCCTGCTGAGCCATCTGAGGATGCTGCTCCCATGTATATGATATAATCTCCTGACTTGCTTGTTTTAGATTCACAGTTTCGGATCACAGACAGAAAAAGAAACACAAAAAAGATGACAGTGACTCTCAGGCATCTCGTCATCGCTTAACTTCAAGAAACAGGACAACTACACTTCTCGTTTGCTTCTAGCTCTTGCCTTATGTTTCCGCGTAAACGTTCTATGAATATCTCGTAATAGTTCCAATCACAAACATATATAGTTTCAAAGAATTAGGTCAATTTTTAGCCCTGTCTCTTACAATCGGGGAGTGAAGGTAGTTCTCGTGGCACACTCATGCATGCCCTTTGTGTGAAAACAAGATTGCCTGACTTCAAGGAGTCTTTTTCTGCATGGTTATTAACAAGGCTGGTAATTGCAAATTAATACCCGATGACAAAATTGTTGATCTTCTGCTTTATATGCTGTAGTTAATGCAAAAAAATTCCACTATTAGTCTTACATGTCCCAAAAACGATATTTAGGACTGTTGCCTGCTTAATAATTTGACCTACCTGAGCTTTCATCATTTTATTAATTAGAAAAGATGTAGTTTATTTCGCTATAAATTAAGTTTTATTATTCCATATCCATCATATTGAACACCATTACTCAGTTTGTGCTGCTACTCTCGCTACTAATTACAATTGGGCTTCTGACCTTGTACTTGCCATTAGACCAAGTAAGAGCCCCAAATACATCTTGCTTAAGTGAAGTAGCAGCAGAGACTATCACCTGGTATGTCAACTTCTCACCATCTTTTGTAAATTGGAGTTTTTCTGGTGACACTTGAATATTAAACCCTGGTGGTGTTTCCACGCTGACTGTGTAAACAGCCACACCATCTCCACCAACATTGGTCACTGTTCTATTCACTGTCTTGTTCTCATTTCCCTTGAATCCAGAGATTCCAATTGATGGGTAGTTGACGGTTGAGATCAAGTCTAATTTGGAGTCTGCAGGGCAAGTGAAATTCTCTGGAAGTGCTTTTGATATAGTCTTGATTGTGGTTATGTTGTATCCGTAGTAACAGAGGAAGTTCAAGTAGTCAATAGCAGTAGTCTCGTAGACCAGTCCTGGTTGCATTGATGATGTTGTGCTCAGCTCTCCTGCTCCAGTGTCATAAGGCGTGGCTGCTGCACCAGTTTCTGTTGTTATAAGACCTTTGTCGTTGTTCGTTTGAGTCGCTGCAAATGGGATGGGGGAAAGAATTATTTGCATGCCATAATCACAAGACATGCAAATGGAAGGGACCTAACCTGTTGTCATAATTGCTGATCTAATCGCAGATGGACCCCATGTTGGATGCTGTGATTTGATCAGAGATGCAACAGCGGTAACATGAGGAGCTGCCATGGAAGTTCCTGATATGACGTTATACTGAGAAGGCGGCTTGCCTTCCAGTGAAATACTTGAGTCCTTTCCAGTCCAAGCAGCGAGTATCGCGACTCCTGGTGCTGTAATGTCAGGCTGTAGATAGAGGTAAGTTGGATGCTCTAAAAACTAAAGAAGGCCACAAGTTTTTGGAGAATTTTACCTTGAGAATGTTTCTTGTGATGCTTGAAGGACCTCTGGAAGAGAAATACGCAATAGAAGGCGCAGGTGTGAACTTCTCAACTGTTACAGTGGGAAGAATTGTTGCAACAGGATCTCTGCAACAAAAGTCAAAAGGTTCCATTTCATTAGATCTTTACACACAGTTCATTGCAATGCAAGGTTTGGTTGTTTAAGTACTTGGTAGAGTTGAGATAGGAGAAGATCTCAGCTGCTTCCTTTGAGTCAATGACGGTCGTAGGAAAAGTTCCATAAGCGCTAGCAACAGCCCTTGATCTGTCATCTACAAAGATGCAACCAATACCTCCCTTGCTCTTCACCTCGTCCCTAGCGTTTGA
The DNA here is from genome assembly GCA_900406395.1 of Kernera saxatilis. Taxonomy (NCBI): domain Eukaryota; kingdom Viridiplantae; phylum Streptophyta; class Magnoliopsida; order Brassicales; family Brassicaceae; genus Kernera; species Kernera saxatilis. Next base: position 43,797 of record OVAY01000005.1, read on the forward strand.
TGCATAATATGATCCATCCACGTTCTCGCATAACACAATCTTCCCTTTCACCTTCTCTTGATCTAGAGAACCAGATTCACATGTCCTGAAAACCAAGTAGTGAATCAGAATTAACATATCTTCAAGGTATTGTATCGGTATCCAATGTTTTTTTTTTTTTTTTTACCTGGCTGTTCCTTCTGAAGAATCAGCGCTTTTGGCAGTCTTGCCAAGAATCAGAGGATACACAGGAGATTTACTAACATTTCCAAAGTGTATACCTTCGCCCTGAAAATCAATTAAGGTTCTTATTTAGCATACATGAACATTCAGTGTTTCTGTTTATTTTGTGTATAATAATATCATTTACCTTGATGACTTTATTGCCGCCGAGCACAACATCAGACTCTAAGTCTCTGTCAATTGTGTTTGCTGCAACAGTCATTATCCAAGGTGCAGTATTGACAACTGTACCGGCACTAGGCCCATCATTACCTGCAGAGCAGATCACCAAGATCCCTTGCTCCACCGCATGAAAAGCTCCAATGGCGATAGGATCAGTGTTTAACTCTATGCGAGCGTATGATGGAGCTCCAAGAGACAGCGAGAGAACATCGACTCCATCCGCGATTGCATCATCGAAGGCAGCTAAGATAGAGGAGCCAGTGCATCCCCCGGGGTTGCATACTTTGTACATAGCGATCCTAGCGTTTGGTGAACCTCCCTTTGCGGTCCCGGGAGCTACACCGTAGTAAGAAGCGTTCTCCACGGCTGATCCAGCTGCAGTGGAGGACACATGAGAGCCGTGACCGATCACATCCCTTGAGGTAAAGTATTCTGAATCATCATCAGGATTTTTGTAGAATCTTGCTCCAATGATCTTTCTGCATAAAAACAGGAATGTTCAGTACTCAAGAAGAAGATGGTAATAATGTTCAGCTTGGTTTTTAAAGGTTGTGACAATTGTAACCTGTTACAGTTAGAAGAGTTGAAGTCCTTTGCTTCCATGCATGTACCTTTCCACCGAGACGGAATTGGGCCCATGTCTTTGTCATTGAAGCTCTCTGATTCTGGCCATATCCCTGTTTTTTTTTTTCATTGTATCCAACTTTGTTTGTCAACAAAAAGGAAAAAATAAGGATGTAATGGATCCAATGAGTGAAAGGCCTAACCTGTGTCCAGAATGCCGATAATGCTATCATATGATCCATCTGAAGCTGCTGATGATGGTGGACCTGAATCGATCTTTACTGCTGTTTGGTACTTGAGAAAGTCCCATGAATGAGTTGTGTGAAGCTGGTAATTTGGGTCAGGAAAAACCGACACAACTCCCTGTTTCTTGGCTATGACCTTGGCCTCTTCCGCTGTCAAACGAGCTGCGAAACCAGTGAACCCGTGTTTATATGTGTGGACAAGATCGTTTCCTCTCCTATAACAACACGCCATACAAGGTCTCAGAATCCACAAAACAAAAACCTCTGTCTAAATACTAAAAATACACATGTGCACTGTGCAGTCCAGGTAACAGTGTATAACCTCTTAAACATGGTGTTTATGAGTATCTGAGCTCTGTAAGCGTTTGCGGCAGAGGAAGCTGAGCCCATGTACACGATGTAAACCCCATCACCATTTCTCGATCCAGCTTGAGTTTCAGTCGTAAATGAGATGCATAAAAGATAGAGAAATACTGAGGAAAAGGGTGTGAAGAAGGTTAGGCCTTTCATGACTCTGTAGTTTCCTAGTCACTTCAGGACTTATTCACAAACCATAACTCAAGAAAAGGGTATTTATAGTGGTTTGAGAGATCGTTGGAAACCAGAGATAGAGCAAAAGAAGCACGAGTCTTTAATGCTTGAATTGCTTATCCCACTTTGATGAATTGGTGGGTTTCTGAATTGGGCAAAAAGTAGAGATATAACAGGCTTTAGTGATCGGACCACTATTTTCTGTTCGAGTCATTACATCACTTTAACATGTTTTCTTCTTTTCTTTCCGAGGTTCCAAAGACTTTGAACAAAATGATTACTTCATCTTGTATTCACACATTGCAAAATTCAACTCTGCTAATGAGACGATTCTTGACCCAGATTAAAGAATCTGAAATTTCTTCCTTAATTTTAAAGTATGAAGTTTATATATGTATTAATATAATGGTAATATCAATATGACTTTCAAAAGGTAAAAAAAAAAATGTTCTTGCTATAGGTTACCTTAAAATGTTTAATCAAAGACAAAAATATTGGGTCCATGAATAAAACTTGCAGAGGATTGGTTGAGTAGCCAATAGAAGGAGAGAGTGGTGCGGGACTGAGTGCTTTAACCAGAAATGACATTTATATTCCACTCTTATGGAATCCTCATCCTAGTCCAAAGCATGCTTTGTATGTTTCTAGTTAAACACTTTAAACTAATGTGTAGTCGAATATCAATTTTTATATATAGCAACTTCCAGAAATTTTTTATCAAAAAAAAAAAAAACTTCCAGAAATTTGAGTTTAAAAAATGAATTTCTATTGCCGACCATTTTAGTGGGTCAGAGTGGAGTGCACTCGTGCTACTTTGGGAAAGTATGTATGTACTTATCAATTTGGATCGCGTAATGTCATCGCATGATCTTGATTTCCATTATCTAAAATGTTTATGTATACTTTAAAGTTTGAAGATAACCAAAGCTCAAAAACAGAGAAAAAAATTGTGCTCTAGGCTTTATCTGATTTAAGAGCAAATACAAAAAGTATTGAGTAAAATGGTATTGGGCTAGTTCCGGCCGCGACTGAAAAGAAAGCCAATTTGATAATCTTTAGAAGCCCAAATTGGTTTCCCATCAAAAGTGGAAAGCTCCGATGCCGGGAATCGAACCCGGGTCTCCTGGGTGAAAGCCAGATATCCTAACCGCTGGACGACATCGGATATATACTTCGATGCGTGAAACAAAAGAAATATAGAACTAGAAAGAATAAATGTCAAACAAGCACGGTGAATGAATGAAGTAACGACGAATTCTATATCTAGCCAAAAAAAAAGAAAAGAAAACGAAATATATACATAACATATTAAATCATTTTGAAAATATGATATCTATATGAGCTTCCTTAAGGTTTTTTATCTCCTCTTCCCAGTTAATATAGATGGGAAAGAAGTCCTATAAAGTAAATACTCATATGCTCAGTACGAGTACGATATAAGTATGGTAAAAAAACTTTGTAAACTCATCTTTTAGCACCGTAAATTCAAGGAGCTTTGTACACTTACCGTGACAAGTCTAAATATTCTGCAAATTTTATAGAATCATATCTATATATTGTGCCGAGTTTTGTTTCTCGATCCCTCCCAACTTATTATTAACCTACAGATATATTTATGTTGAAATGGTCAATGCCTAACTAACAACATTACTGCCAAAATTGATATACAAATTATACCAACGATCGACCATAAAGATATCAAATAAAAAAAAATTAACACCTAATTAAAACACCTTGTGTACCTGATACGTCATTATAAGTTAATTATTAATGAATTTTTTTTTGTTGAGAAACATTAATTAATGAATGATTAAAGTTCAAGAGTAAGAATTGTACATAGATAAACGATAACATTCAACACCCTGGTGAACAATTATGCTAAATTCAAACTGAAACAAGTCCACGATTAGTTATTTTCATTTTATACCAAAACGTACGTATTTCAATTACATGAATTGTAAAGAAGAGGGTGACGACTCTCTTCGTATTGCTTGAGCGTTGAGACAATATTGACCCAATAATACAAAATAAAACAATCTAAAAAAAATCCAAATCAGATAATATCTGAAATGAGAGAGGTCTACGTGGCAAACACTCGTTTTGGGAAAACGTACGAGGAACTCCATACTAATTTCTCATAACGAATTATATTTTCTTAATTAATTTAATTTTCCAGACGAGTTTCATTATTAATCAATTGAAAAAAGAAAAATAAGGCGGGTAAAACCGTAAAAGGAAACTTCTTCTCCAAACTAACAAGTCATCTTCCATCACAAGAGCACAACACGTGTCAAAAAAGCGACGTGTCATTCCCTCTAACTTGCGCCGAAAGCCATCGTTCAAAGCTCAAAAGCAAAATCTATTGAGCGGTGCTAACGTCCGCCATCTCTCTAGCTGTCGCTTCTCAATCTTCTCTTTCTTCTCCCTTGTTTCATCTCTCTCTCTCTTTCTCTTTGTCCAACCAATCATTCCTATAAATACGCTTATATATATTTATAATTTTTAATCACTTAATTAATCACAAACCGTCATAACCAAAAAGACGTATGTATATAAGAAACCAGAAGCTTGTCTATTCTTCACCTAAATCGCCTCTCTTTTTGAGCTCCATCGAAGATGATGAAAATGAAGAATTTTCTTGGTTCTAGATTAAAGTCGTCCTCTCGAAGAACAGGTTTTTTTTTTTCTTTTCCTTACTTATGCTCAAGAAAATTAGAATGATTTGTTTCTCTTCTTCTCTTAATTAGTTCTTGAAATTGTTTCAAAACAATGTTAAAATGTTTTTACCTTCTGCGATGTTTAGATCTGTTGTCTAGCCAGAGATGGTTTTTCTTCATTTTTAGAGAAAAAGTTCAGAAATTTCTCTGCCAAAGAAAAACCTTTCGAGTATCTATCTTTTTTGTCAATGAAACAGGAAACTCCGAGAAGGAATGTTGTCGTAGCTTGACGTCCAAGCTAAGTGTTAACGAAGAGTACAAGGAAGCTTTCAGAACAAACTCCTACTTAGAGATTCGAACGAAAGCAGAAGATCAATTAGGAGTTCGTACCAAATTCTCTTCTCCTTCTTCGACTTCTTCTCCTTCATCCTCAGTTCTTAGCTTCCATTCACACTTCACCGATTACTTGCTCGACCCTCCTCAAGAAACTCTCGATGCTCTGATGCAAGACTCGAGTTTCCACAATCTTCTAGTTAAGTTCTTCGCCTTTAGCTCTGAAGCTTGTGATGTGTGTGAGTCTCTCCTTCAATGCATCCAACAAATCAAGATCAATCACGACAAACTCTCAAGGGTTATCAAGATTGGGAAAAGGGTTTGTAATGGCGCTAAAACCGCGGAATGTTCCCCCGAAAAGCTCTGCGCTTTGATATTTCAAGAGCTTTCGAGATTCGCCTTGCTGAAAAACCCTTTGTATTGTATCATCAACGCAGCTCAGCTCCGCAGAGTTCATGATGCAAACTCCAATTTGCTCGCTAGATTGATATCAAAAAGGAGAAGAATCAGAAGAAAAGTCAGGTTCTTTAGATTTTGCAAGAAGCTAGGAGGTTATAGTCTAGTGATTTCTCATAGCGCGATTGTTATTACATTGCTGATCATAGCATTACACAGCATACTCGGCATTCTAGCAGCTCCTGCTTTGCTCGGTTTATGCTCATTGGGTCTTTTGAGGAAGAAGAAATCGAAAAGAAACACGAATACTAAGAGGAAGACCGATATAACGCTAGAGAAGCTGGGGACACAAATGGACATTGCAGCTAAAGGAATGTTCATATTGATAAATGATTTGGATTTACTGAGTAGACTTGCCGGGAGATTATGTGATGAGATAGAGCATGGAAAAACCGTAGCTGTGATGTGCGCAAAAAGTAGGAAGATTGAAGTGTTAAAGGAAGCATTGATAGAGTTTAATGGACATGAAGAAAGATTCTCGGAGCAATTGCAAGAGCTTGAAGAACATCTCTACCTCTGTTTCCACACTATTAACAGATCAAGAAGACAAGTGTTAGCGCAAATCATAGGACCACCAAGTTCTTGATTCTTTGATTCTTTTGGCTCATCAAATAAATACTTTTGTAGGGTTTATGAATTACTTATCATAAAATAAATATCTTCCAATGTTTTCTTTATAATTCGTTCAAGTGAAACTGAGGTCATGGAAGATCTTGGCATAATTATCGCCATATACCCTTCGCGGTTAGCCTGAAATCAGATTCATCATTCATCATTTTGATGATTTTGTTCTAAGAATATTGAAAAAACAAACCGAACCAAAATGCTTGCAAAAATTGATTTGAATTTGGTTACGAACCGAATAACCAAATGCTCATGCTCATCCATTAATTATTATGACATATTTAGTTCTTTCAAACTCTTGTTACAACTGTACTTGGAAAACTCATTTGGCTACATAATATTTTCGAGTTTGAATCATTCAAATACAATACATATATATAATCATTTCCTCAATTAAAAATCGGGTCTTCTCCTTTAACAAACCCATCAAACCAGAATAAATAAAAAAAAGCGGGCGGGTCGCTCCGGGAGAAAAGAAACAGACTCAGAGCGCGACCACTGCCAATAATTGTTCAGACAGAATAAGAAAAANAAAAAATTTTCAAAAAAAAAAAAAAAAAAAAAAAAAAAAAAAAAAAAAAAAAAAAAAGAGAAAAAGAAAAATCTTAAAACTGAATGTTGGAAGAATAAGTCTGTCCAAAGGACCAAGAAGAAGGAACAACATTGAGGAAGACTCTTGTAGCACCATCGGTAGTGGTAATGGAGAAAGAGAGAGATTGGCCATCGAGATAAGCGTTTGATTGCCAATTAGCTCCCCAATTACGAGACATGGCTAACCAACCTGTCTTTGATCCTTTAATGGAGACAGATTTAATCGAACCAGCTCCTCCTACGTTTGATATGTTCACTAGCTCGAAGTAATCTCTTCCGTTTACTCTGAATCTCACTCCTCCTTTCTTGTAACAGCTTACTCTGTTTTTACCACACCAAACAACCAAACAAAAAAAAAGAGACTTTTCATTTATAAATTTTTCAAAAATTCAAAAAAGCACCCCTCAACTTACATTAGTTTAATTTTAAGACATGCCTATTTTTTTCAATATTTAAAACTTCAAAAGTAGAATATTCAATCCTGATAAACCGAATTAAATCAATCTAAAACCGAGAGGAACCCAACAAAAAAAAAATCCAAAATAAAAGAATTCAGCTTTAATACATATGATATGGAGTTATACTATTTTCTATATGCAAAAACACCGAAACCGAAACGAAATCTGATCAAAAATTAATTTTTAAAGTATTTAATTAAAACAAAAACATATCTGAAATCGTACCAAACCGATCCATACTATATCAGTTTTAATTTAGTAACTATGAAAAATTCAAAACTTTGAAAGTTTGAATAAGTCGAACCGAAACCAAAACCAAAACCGGATGGAACAAAGCCATTGATCCATTTATATACTACTTACGGTAGGTGTGATTTTGCTAGCAGAACAAAATTAAGAGTTCAAAAACTCAAAAAATTAAGGGTTAAATAGATCGTATGAAAGTTAAGGGGTTCATTTGCGATTTCCTTAAGAAATTCAATATATGGATGATTATGATGATGAGATCGAATTTGTTTTCTGGCTTTTTCTTGAAAAATCTAACCTTTGGAAAACGACGGGAACAATTCCGCCTCTGTAAATTCCGATCATTTCCCAAGCGGGTTGTGCCATGTCGAAATGTTTGAGCGGCGGATTGCACCAACCACCGTCGTTGTTGGGCAGAGCGAAGTTAGGTGGGCAGAAGTTAGTGGCAGTGATAACCACCGAAGCTCCTTTCTTGCACCACCGTGAGTCCGCCGCGTAATCGCACGTTATCCTATAGCACTCGCCGCAAGAAGCTCCGTCGTTGAACAGAGCCGTGCTTAACGCCGCCGTCATTGTCCCGTACCCCGCCGAATAGAGATCTCCGTATCCACAAGCTCCCCCTGAAAAAAAAAAACAATTAGTTTCGTAATTTCATTTCTTTATGCAAGTAAAAAAATAAAATAAAAAACCAAATCCATCGGAGTCAAAATGTTGTCCATGTTTTGGGTTTTTATAATTATTTTTTGTTAAATAAATAAAATAAATCGGAAAACCGGAACGACAGTTTGACTTCAATTGACTAGAATTGAAAGTGAAGAAATTGAGAAACCAAATATTTTATATGATAATAAAAATTGTGAAATTACCCATTGTTCCAGAAGCGTCACTTCCTCCATAGAACGTGGCGTGGCCATTGGTTAAACCAGAAGCCTTAAACGCATCAACCGCCATAAAAAGAGCGGCCAAAACCGCCAATCCGGCTAGAGCCCTTGCTATGATCATAATTCGTCGAAGAAGAAAGAGATTATGATGATGATGATCGAGTGAAGGAGAGAGAGTAGTTTAAATAAGGTGGGAAGTGTGTGTAAACTATGTAGTAGCAAACAAAACCTTACATGTGATCTTATCTTTATCTAGCCTGTGTGTATCTTTATTTTTTTTTTTTTTTTCTCTCTTTTTTTGGCAAATCTTTTACATGTGTACATTTGTAAGTAACAATATAAATCCAATAAGACAGTAGATCTGCAAACTCTGTTTGTAATATGCAGATAGGTTTATTATATTCCCCAAAAAGTTAGTACAAATATGGGTTTCAATGATATTGGTTGAACTCAATATCTGTCCTTTATTACATAAATGTTACTTCTTGCCTTCTTGGTGTTAAGAAAAGAGACTTTTAAGTTTTAACAGTTGAACCACATAATAATTTGACGGTTATAATTTTAGTCCAATGTTTATCATCTATCAGTTTTGTTTTCTTTGTTGATGCAGGATTTTTGATACACACATCTGGTTATTGTAAGATTGCCAAAATTTTAATCAGTTTGACCCAAAAAAATCAGTATGGTCACCAAACAAAAGACTCGAATCAGATTACGAGTCAAACTATTTCAAACGTAAGCGAAAAACTATTGGATCCTAAATTAAATACGTCGATCATTTAAATATCAAAAAAACTAAGAGAATAATCAGGGGTGGATGGATGATTTGTTGTTTATTTCTATCAGATATATATTCTGTTCAATGCGGTGGATATTAATTTTTTGCTTAAATGAAAATAAAATAAGAAGAAAGAAAGACAAAAGGGAGTTATTTTGTTTGTGAAGTGCAAAATACAATCATGTGCAGGTTGGTCTGTGCAAGTTCATCGGTCACAGACTCACATGCTCTCTTCTTCTACATTATTAGCAACATGCCAAATCGCTTTATTTTTTCAAAAAAAAAATTAAACTTGATTTCCAATCTAAGTTGAGGAAGATCACCGTCACGACGACGCTTGTCGCCTTACACAACCTGCCATTTCTTACAAAAATAATATAAAATCGTCGGAAACTTCAATCCAAAATTTACACTACTATATAGATTCCGCAGTGATAAGAAAATATGGATTTAAAGAGGTTAAGGAGTTGAGGACCTTGTTTAGATTTGATAAGAGTGTAAGGAATTTGAAGCCCAGTGACACTGATGATGTGGTTCAAAATAGTTGGTAGTTGTAGCCAGCGGCGGATCTAAAAAAAAATTTAGGGGGTGCATAATATATTTAATAATATTTATTTATATATATTTTAATGCATTTTTAAATTAATTTTTAGTTTATTATAATACCAATTTTTATTTTTATAAATTATGAATATAGTAGTATT